>PVIR01022093.1:0-28651 GCA_004026965.1 Petromus typicus
GACAAAGAAAAGAAAGCAAAAGTTATCTTAGGAATAAACCAAGAGAAGGAAAACTTTCATTCTAGGAAAATAATATTAAATTTGACAAAACTTAGATACTTGCCAATAGCTAAGCTACACCTGTCAAATAACAGATTAAAATATGAAGTAGAATTCTAATGAAACCCAGTTTTGCTGGTGATTGAGCCTAGAGTTTAACCGCATTACATCCAAAGGGATGACCAGTTTGGAGGCAGATCTGTTTTAGTTGGAGAAGCAAGTATTTTTACAACAAAAAGATTAACCACTGGAATTTTTCACTGTCTCTCCTTCTGAGTAACCTTAGGAAATAAAGAGAAAAGATGTAGCTGATGTCTCCCTAGAGCACAATATTACATGTACAGTGCTTTTATTTATTAACACCCTTTCAAAGTTAGGGAGCTCCAAAAAAAGTTAAAAGTGTAAGAACAAAACAGTCACAGCACAAAGTGACAAGAGGCTCTGTGATTGTAACTGTGTGCAGTGGGATTCATTCCCAGGCATCTTAACCTGGAGCAAAGGGAGACCCCGAACATCCTTGATCATTTTATTGTTCATTTCCCCTTAGACACACACACATCCCAAACTCTGAAGGGTCTAAAAATCCTCCTGGGATCTAGTTAATCTGAAAAATCTGATTCTCCGGTCTGTCACAATGGGCCCTTGGAGTTTGTATTTCTCTTCAGCCTTCAAGGGATGCTGATGCCACAGCTTCCTAAACCACGCTATGAATACCAAGGATGTAAACCTCACCACTGGCTGATTTTGTTATTCTAACCTCTTCTAGATTTTGTTCCCAAACTTGAAAAGAGAAAAGAAAATTTTCTCAAACACAGGCAGTCAAGTGTTTGTAGATAAGTCTTACTACTATTAACATGGGCAGGGGAAGTGTTACTTGTTTTCTGTTTGTAACTACAAATGTATGACTGTCGAGATAGGTGGAACATGTGTGAAGTGAATTAGGTTCTTTTTTTTTTAACTAAGATTTTTAAATCCTTTGAGTTTTTACTTCAAGCCAGATGTACTGTGACTGGCAGTAGTTTTGTTACCTGTTTCATCCTTTGAGTTACAATGATAAACCTGACATGCTTTAAAAACCCAAAAAATAAATATGGCCTTTAAGAAAACATGAGAATTTACCAATCTGAAAGAGTTACACATATAGATGTGCGGCTGTTGAAAATCAGTCTGGCAGTATATATGCAATGCTCCATACTGACTTTTAGTGATGGCCACTTGTTCTAGAGAAATCTGTGTGGATAGGAAAGTCTTCTCACCTGTCCTGTGGGTGCATTTAGTGTTAGATGTAAACTAAGCCTTAGCTTCACACTTGAGGACACTTTATTTTCTAAAACTTGGTGCCCAAAAGTGTTGTAAGAGAGCAAATAAAAAAGTACCTGGCTCCTAGCTGGGAAACCTCAGGAGGTAGGTGCAAGAGCTTCTGATCCTGTTGACATTTTGGAATTCACTTTGCTTATGCAAAATATTTTGAGAACCCACTAACTTTACTTTCACATTAATCTTTGGTTTTGAGCATGCAGGAAGCCACTAATCATAAGGGGAGTAAATGTAGTAGAATGAGCAAGACAGGTGTTTCTAGTCCTTAAATAAAGAATGAAAAGAGAAAGGTTTTCTTTTGACCAAGGAATGGAAATAGGATGAAGGATATTGTATCCAGTGATAAGGTTCTGTGCATACGGGGGGGGGGGGGGGGAGAAGCATAATTTTCTTTTTAAAAATTGAATTATTAGTACACTTTATATACACATCATGGTCATACTCAGCCTTTGGAATTTGTACCAGTATATGACACGAGTTAATTCTCATTTTTACCCATTCCTCTATCCAAGCTACAACTCTTCCACCCCCTATATACATGTGCTTTCTTTCTTTTCTTTAACATCATATTTTTTTCTTTCCTTCAATTACTTACCTCTTTCCCTTTGAATATTTTCTATTTCACAATATCTATCATGCTTTCTAGAAGTCATTTACATCTTCAGATTCCCATACTAGAGAAAATTCATGGTGTTTATATATCTTTGACCTATTTATTTCACTTAAGATTATGTCCTCAAAGTATGTCCATATGAGTATAAAAGAGTCAAATTTATCATTCTTTATGGCAGAGTAATACGCCATTAAAAAAAAAAAAAAAACTATCCAGTCTCCTTTTGCTGGACATTTGGGTTGTTTTCAAGATTTAGTAATCACAAACTAAGCTGCTATAAACATGGGTTCACATAGGTTGCTGTGATTTGAATTCATTCATCTATATCCCTAGCAGGAGGATACCAAGGTCAAATAGGACCTCTAATTCTAGTTTTTCTGAGGAATCTCCACACTGACCTCTTTAGTGGTCACACGATTCTAAATCCCTACCAACAGTGGAGAAAGGTTCCTTTCTCCCTGCAGCCTGGCCAGAATTCAGTGATGGTTAATTTTGCAACAGCAGCCATTCTTGTTGGAGTGAGATGAAATCTGTGTTGTTTTCATCTGCATCTCTCAAATGACCAGTGATGTGAAACATTTCTTCATATGCTTCTTAACTGAATTTATTTCTTCCTCTGAAATTGTCTGTTCATTTCAGATGCTCATTTTTGAATTAACTTTCAAAAAAGAGTAGGTAGATGATCTCAGCTCATGGAGCACAAAGATGCTTTCAGTTTGCTATGGGTCTCCAAGGGTGGGGAGTCCTCACCAAGACAGACACACATTCGGGCCAGGGATTTAGCTCAGTGGTTTCAGCACCTGTCATGCAAGCACAAGAGCCCAGGTTCGATCCCCGGTAACCACATAACAATACTGGGCGTGGAGACTCACCCCAGCAGCAATCAGTACCACATACCACAGTGCTGGCTGTGGTGGCTCATGTCTGTAATCCCAGTACTTGGGAGGCAGAGGCAGGAAGATTGCAGTGATGTGGATTGGAGGCTGAGCTCAGGGCCAGCCTGAACCACAAAGCAAGACCCTGTTTCAAAAAAACCTAAAAAACCCTAAAAAAAAAAAAAAAGACATACATTCATAAGTAGTATTTAATTCAGAGCATGAAGATGTTCAAAGGAGCACCAGCACAAGCTTTTCCAAAAGAATGGCATCTCTTCTTAATGTATACACCTAATAAATATTATTCAAACTAACAATAAATAAAGATTATAAAAAGTTTTTGAATTAACAACATACTGTCATTAATTCTCCCAAAATATTGCCCTTCACTTTAAACATACCTACCCCATAGTTATCACAAGTTTCTAAAGCAGTTTGGGAAGTTCTTTTGGGAGAATAACTTCACAAGATGTGATAAAAAATGTGGTGAATGCTACTGCCAAATGGCATCCAACAGAAAGATAGGCTTATAAAAACAAGGTGTGTCCTCCTCTTCTTGATTCATAAGATCCAGCATGGTGCGACTTCTGGGTCTCCCCTCAGGTCAAAATGATGGTGAAAGGTAAGCATTCTGGATGGATTCAGAACACTGAGTTAGCTACAATAGGGCAACTATAGAAGAAGGTAGAAGGGAAAGAAAGAGAAAGGGATGAAAATGAATGAAGATGTATTGCGAACACACACCAACTTTTCACGATGAAATGCAATTGCATATACTGAAAATATGTTCTAATAAAAGAAAAAAACGTGCACGCGAGTGCACACACACCTCTCTCTCTCTCTCTCTCTCTCTTTCCCAGAATTGCTTCAAGAAGTGGCAAGAATGAAGGGAAAAGCATGTTTGAATCGAGGGAAACTGTTTTGAGAGGGATTAATGGCAATGTAGCCCTCTACAATACAATTTTAAAAATTTAAATATTTGCTGTATTTTTCATCACGTTATAGAAATAGGGGATAACCTTCTATGCAGAAAGACAACAGGTTGAGATATCATGAGGAACCCCTCATTTTCTGTGCACTGTGCACTGTCTGAAGATTAGCTTTGGAAGAAGAGAGGATGATTTAGCTTCAAGCAGTGGTGATGACCCACACTGCCACCATCAGAACAGGTCAAGCTAAATGTCCCCGGGCTCTGTTTCATAACACTACTTGGCTGGCCTGCTGAGAATAACTCAAAGATTTCAGGGAGTGAAGAGCTAGAGGAGAAGGTGGTTACAGAGTATTTCAAAAAAGACTTGTTAGACCCAAGTAACTGTAGAGTGAGTCTGTTTTCCCCATCACAAAGATCAAGTTAGGAATGCTTCATTCAGCTACTTCATGAATGAACTCTCTCATGTTATGTTGTGGGATCTTATTAGTGGTCAACAGGAGAAATCTCTTATTTATAATCCTAACTTTCACCTCACATTTATGTTTAGAATGTTGCCATAAAAATTTATCTTTTTTTTTTTTTTTTTTTGAGACAGGGTCTTGCTTTGTAGTTCAGGCTGGTCCTCAGCTCACCATGTAGCCCAGGCCAGCCTCAAACTCACAGCAATCCTCCTGCCTATGCCTCTCGAGTACTGGGATCACAGGCATGAATCACAACACTCACCACTGTGTTATGTGGTTCTGATTGCTGGTGGGCGTGAGTTACCATGCCTGACATTGTTGCATGTGGTTACTGTGAATCAAACTTGGGACCCTGTACTTGCAAGACAAGCACCAGAACCACTGGGCTAAATACCCAGGCCTATTGTTCTTCTGTTCTTGAAAAATCAACAAGATGTTTAGGGAAAAGCATAGTTTTTAAAAATATTTCTTTTTAAAGTATCTTGATAATTTTATCTTACTATATAACCAAAAGGATTTAAATGCGTCTTTTTTAAAAAAAAAATTAGGCTTTTAAAACCTGAATTCAAACTCAAATTCAAGTTCAAAACTCAGCACATCCTGGGTTTTTACCAACACACAGAAAAATTTAAAATTCAAGTTTCTTTAATTTTATATGTAGGATATGCTCTTAAGAAACAGAAAATTTACTTAATTGTGTCCATAGCTCTGCCCTTCTGATTTCTAAATTTAGCTTCTGGTTTTAGAAGAATTTGCATACTTCTGAATAAATACCACTGAAAGGGGAAAGTGTTTTAGTAAAACTACTTATATGCAGATCCCCTCCTAAAGTGCCCTGTGAATAGCTTTTATTAAGCAAGATTAAAATTGCTCATTATCCCAAAATAACTTCAGTGCATGTGATGTTATAAAAAAAGCACACACCGTAATCAGTTTGACATTTTTGGAATTTCGAAAGGTAATTAGGCTCTCTTTCTTGAAAAAAAAAATATGCTATTGTGAGCATTCCAGTAAAGTATAGCCCTGTTTCTCATAGATCTTTTGCCTGTGTTCGCTTATCTCCAAAATGACTGATCCTAGTATTTAGTGAAATACAGGACAATTTGCCTTTGAAGGGCAGATAAATGACACAAACCAGCAAGATGTTTGAGGATGGGCACCTAGCGGCTTGGTGTGATTCAGTGGTCTTTCCCAGCATGGTGTGTGTGATGAGGTGCTGGATTTGGAGGCTGCATGGAGAAAGTCAATGAAGTTCATGGACCAGGATATGGTCTCAGGAAAGCTACTTTGCTTCTCACGCCTGTGTTTTCCTCTGTTCGAGAAAATTGACAACAAAAGGAACCATATGTCCCAATTTGCCCTTGAGAATCTCTATTTATACTTGTTGCCAGGTCTAATTATTAATAGTGAGTCCTTCCAACTCTCAAAAATGTCTTAGTTTGCGTGATAAATTAAAAGCATGCTGTAAAGCAAACCCTACTACAGTAGTTAGGAAGATTTCAAGCACACAGTTAACATCTCTTGAAATGTAGATCTCTTGTTCTGGCCTCCTAGGCCTATAATGAGGATTAAGCATATTAATTTAAAGCATTTAACACATGGTACATCACAAGGGCTCAACCCACAGGTCACTATTGCTCCCTTTGAGTTATTTTGCTCACTCTGAAAATAACTGTGTGTATGAAGTTCAGATAAACTGAGAAAGCTGGAATTAGTCACAAAGGCATTAGAGATGGAATCTCAGAATGATTTCTTAATGATCTCTCCAAAACTTCCTAGCTCTATCTGATCCATGACAGGTGGGTAGGTTTCTTTTGCTGAAGAAAGTTTGTCTTTACACCAATCTGCAATTCACCTGCCTCTGGACCTCAGGGAGCAGGGAATCACTTGGCACAGGTGATAAATGAGCAGTCTTGATTTTAGCCACCAAAAAAAGTCAGAGGAGGCCAATGAGGAGAGGCTTCTTCTTTGGACCTTAACCTGGGTGTTCTTGTCATATATGATTATGAGAGATGATTTTGTGTATATTTAAGTACAATGAGAGAACAGTTGAAACTTAAAAATATGAGATACAGACCTCTAATTTCCAGTTCAACTTACAAAAGGACTTCATATTTTTGTAAATTTGACACCCAGGCCCTTAGCCAAGTTTTCAGTGACCATCACAGAAAAATCCCGTCCTGCTTCTGAGATTGGAGAGACAAAAGGATCACTGAGATTTGCCAGAGGATTCTGTTCTTTTTAACAAGAACTGCCCCTGCGAGAAGCTATTTTACTAGGACTTAGATGACTGGGGTTTTATAACATGGGGAGAAGAGACATTGACAAATCCAACTCAATCCAGCCACCCTCTGCCACCTGAGGGGAGGAGGTGATGCTGAGAAATATTTCTAAAGTTCATGACGAGTAGTAAGACTCACTGAGAGACTGAGACACAGTCGTAGGCTATAGAACATTTTGCTGTCCCCATACCTTACCTGAATGTGATTTAATGTCTTCCTGATCAAGCTCTTCTGGCACAGTGCAACATATATATATCTATCACAGGAAAAAAAATATGGAAAAATGCTAAAATTGGGCAAAATCCACAGTTTGAAGGAATATAGCATGTATTAGACCCAAATTCAGACATGTCATGTCAAGTCAGGAATTTAGAACTACTATGATCAACTTACAAATGTCAGTAATAAAGTGTTCAGGAGCAGATGGACAATACAAACAAAGATGGAAATTCTGAAGAAGAAGAAAAAGAAAGGCTAGTGACCAAGATTATAAGAGAAACAAGGGCTATCTTTGGTGGACTTATTATTAGACTGAATGTGGCTGGGAAAGAATCTCTGAGATTAAAGCTACGACAATAGAAACTTCCAAAATTGAATAAGGGGAAAAAAAGACTGAAAAAATGGAAATTGTTCTGTAACAGAAATGAAAAATGCCTTTTATGTTCTCATTAGTAGACTAGACACAGCTGACAAAAGAATCTCTGTGACTAAGGAAATGCCAATAAAAAACTCCAAACAGAAAAACAAAAAGAAAAATGGAATAGAATATCTAAAAACTGAGGGACAATTATAAAATATATAATTATATACAATGGGCACACCAGAATGTAAAGAGAGGGAAACCAAAATATCTGACGTAATAATTACTAGAAATTTCCTCTCCAAACTTAATATCAGACACTGCGCCATGGATCCAGAAAGCACATTGAACGTCAAAATGCATGCAGGCACATCACTGACCAATTGAAGAAATTTTTTTTTTGAAGAAATTTTTTAAAACTATTAAAAATCTCAAAATAACCTCAGGGAGGGGGAATATTATCTACCAACATAGAGTTCTAGGAAGAGAAAATATCAGAGCAAGGATAATTAAAGTTATACAATTTTATTTGTACTAGTAAATTACTTTATATTTATTAGTTTCTTTGAAATAAAAATACCCACTCTATAAATGGCTATGTTACACATGTATATGTTACATATTATATACATACATATATATCATATATACATATATACATATTTCTATATACATATATAGAAAATATATATGAAATGAACAACAGTATAAGGATGGGGAAGTAGGAAGAAGGATTAGTTTTTTTTTTTCTCTTACAGTTCCTTTTACCATCCATTCAGTTCAATGTTATTTGAATGTACTTAGACTCATTTTCATATATTATGAAGTGCAGGTCATATCTTACAAAGTCTAGGTAAACCACTAAATATAGTAAAAAAGGGGAAAACATAATATGATAAGAAAATAACAGCAAATAGACTTATGGGAAAGGCTCAAATAAAACTTCAGTAACTATCAAAAAAGTGAAGGCAAAAATAGGAATGAAAAACAAAGGCAAGCACTAGAAATCACCAACAAACCAGATAGGAATGTAACCATATGAATAGTCAGTTGAATGTCATATAGACTTTATACTAATTTAAAAAGATTGAAAAATGAATCAAAAATCAAAAATGAAGTAGACAACAAGAAGCTGACCTTAATTACAAAGATAAATTTAAGTAAAGAAATGAAGAAAGATCTATACAAATACTGAAGTAGCTCTAGTAATTTCAGATAAAGAAAACAGTAGAGCAGGAAAGTGCATTAATTACTTTTCATTAGTTACTGCTGAGACAGAATACTACAAATTCAAAGTTAAATACAGAAAGATTAGTTTGGCTTATAATTTATAGAAGTTTTGGTCCATACTCAGCCTGTTCCAATGCTGGGCAGTGCGGCAGACAAACAATGCAGAGGAGACCAGTTCATGACAGGTACAAGGCAGCCAAGAAAGCCAGGGGCAAGAGCAAGATAAGACTCTTTCCGTCCCTTATTTTGTATCCAAACTACCAGGATCAGGGAGGTGCCAAACCAGTCAGAGGACTGATGTATTAATGACCATCCTTAATTCTACCATTTGCATCATGAGTCCATCACACACTCTAGATTCAGCCACTTCTAAAAAAGCTCTACCTATGACTGCATGAGGCTTTGAGGGAACATCTAGATACAAGCCATAATGGTAAGTCACCAAGGTCAAAAAGAGACATTAAGAGAAATGGACCAGTTTTTTGAAAGATACAGTGTATTGAAATTCATATGATATTAAATGGACACTCTAAGTAGTATTAAATATTTTAAACAAATTGAATAAATAACTAATACTATTTATATCAGAAAGCACAGGGCTTAGATGGGTTAACTGGTGAATTCTACTGAACATTATATCAATTCTCAACAAACTCTTGCAGAAGATAGAGCAGAAAAATATCTCTGATACCCTATTTCATGAACAATAATTACTCTAGCGTAGACCTTTCAGCTGACTTGCCTGATATACTGACAATGTGGGTTAATTAAGTTAATGGAAATATCATCTGTCTCTTGTTATCTATAGCATGTACCCACATAAACTTCAAGATCTTTGCTGTACCAACTTGGGTTACAACCAGCCTTTGTTTGCAAGTCAAGGGTGCACTGTGAAACCAAAACCAGATAAAAACCTCACAAGTAAAGAAAAGTATGAAGCAATATAGTTTGTGAATATAAATAAAAGAGTCATCAACACAATTTTAGTAAATTCAATTCCAATGTGTAAAAATAATTACATACCATAATAATGGTTGAACATTCCAAAACAAACTTAAGTAAAGATATTTTATCAACGAACTAAAGAAAAAAGGTATATGATCATATTAAAAGATGTAGAAATAACATTTGTCCAAATATAACATTGATTCATTAATTTTAAAACAATACAACAAATACAAAAACTCTAAAGTTAGAACAGGTAGAAATGGAGATGAATTTCTTCAATGGATAAAAGACATCTAGCAAAAATATAAACCTACAGGTGACATTATTCTTAATAATAAGAAACTTGAAGCTTTCCTGAAAAAAATCAAGAACAAATCTAGGATTTTTCTCTCACCTTTCATGACTCTTTTTCAAAATTCTGCAAGAAGCTCAATCTAATGCGATAGTGTGAAAAGGAAATAAAACAGAACTTCAAAATTAAAACCACAGTACCATTTTCATTAGCATCCACTCAAATTAAATTCATAAGTCTAAAGAAAGATTCATGGGATCTGTGTAAAGGAAGCTACAAAACTACAAGACTCTGATGAAAAATCAAAGAACTAATTAAATGAGTGGTTATAACATGTACATGGATAAATAGAATCAGTTGTGCCAAAGTGTCCATTCTTTCTAAAGTGATCTATAAATTCAGTAGGATCTCAGTCAAATTCCCATCAAGTTATTTTGAGACTATTAACCAAATGACCGTAAAGTTTATAAAGGAGTAAAAGGCCAATATAGCTAACATAATTTTTGGGAGAGAAAGTCAAAGAATTGATACTGTCTGACATCAGGACTTACTAGAGAGCTGCAATAATGGAGACACAGCAATTCAAGTTGAAGGACAGATCATTCAAATAGAACAAAAGGTCCAGAAACAGATTCATGTAAATATAATAAATGATAGTTGACAAAAAGTAAATCCAATATACTCCTATTTTTAACAAAAAATGATGGAACCACTGGAGAGCCACATGCCCCCCCCACCAATGAATCAATACAACCTCCATAGTATTGGCAAAAATTAACTCAATATAGATCACAGCTTTAAATGTCAAATGTAAGACTTTAAATTCCTGGAAGGTAATATAGAAGAAAATCTAAATGATCTTGGATTTGTCAATGACTTTTTAGAATGCTACACCAACAATATGACCCATGAAAGAAATACATTTTTAAACTGAGCTTCATTTAAATTAAAATATTCCACTCTACACAACACTGTTATGGGGTTTTCATAATGAGGGACAGAGTATGTGAGTCAAGGCAGGAACATTCGGGCTGAAGAAAGCAAACTGGTATTTTGTTTTGTTTTGTTGAGACAAAGTCTCACTTTTGTAGCTCAGGCAGGCCCTGAGCTCAGCCTTGAACTCACAGCAATCCTCCTGTCTCTGCTGCTGGGATTATAGGCATCATGGCACTGTGGTATGTGGTTCTGACTGCTGGTGGGCATGAGTCTCCATGCCCAGCATTGTTGTATGTGGTTACTGGGAATCAAACCCTGTTCCTTGCACTTGCAAGGCAGGTGCCAGAACCACTGAACTAAATTCCTGACCCACAAATTGATATGTTTAAAGGAAAGTTTCATAAAATTGCTACATACAGTCATGTGGATAAGGAGCATCAGTTTTGAGAATCAATAGAGATGGACCAGCTGCCTCTGATCCAGTAAATGGCAGGAAGGAGCTCTGTAGAGAGGGTCCCTCACAAGTACAGTACCCTTGGTAAGAGGCTGTGCTAACATCATAACCCAGAGTGCAAAATGTCACTCTTATTTTTTTGTCAACACCTAAGACATAAAAGACACTAATTGACTTGAGCCAGAATTTCTTTACAGTCAAGAGTAGATAATTTCTGAGTGCACTAGGAAGGATATAGAAATATTAAATTAGCTCTAGGATTGTAATAGTAGAAAATCTCCAGGCCTTCCTTTTCTGGGTATGCATAAATCTCATTCCATGCACTCAGTATGGTGAGAATAATGCTGTGAGTATAGGAATGCAGAGAATTCTTGAGCTCCAGAGCTGTGGGAGAAAAGTCAACATCTCTCCCAAATAGAGGTAGAGTGAGGAATTGAATCTGAAAGTTTTGAATCCTTGAAGTCGGACAGTTGCTGTAGGAACCTTCCTGAAACATCTTCAGACAAAGCAGAAGTGTCACCATGGAGGGAAAATGACTTGTTGACCTTCTGGCAGATTTTTAAATTCTTTAGCTCTTGTCCTCAGCCTAGAGCACCACACAAAAATGGGGAAGCCAAACTTGAATTCTACAATGCTCAGCTTCCATCAATAGTGGAAGAAGGACTTGACGTAGAACTTGAGTTCAACTGCAGAGAAACTGCCTCATTCATGGAATGATTAGTTCCTGGCCAAACATTCTTAGCTGCTACACTTTATATGAGTTAAGAAACGGAGGAAGTAAATGATGTTCCACTACTGGAAGAAACTAACTTTGCCAAATGTTTTCCACCAAAAAGCACTATTTTTATAGATGATTCTGTGATCCAGTTCCTGTGAGATGGGACACCGGACTCTTGATGTAGAGATGTGGTGAGTGCTATATGAAAATGCTAAATTATGGCTATATGGTGCATTAGTCAGTTTTATTCATTTCCTGCAGCCACTGTTACAATTTCCTACATATTTAGTGGCTTAAAACAAAGCAGATTATCTCACAGTTCTGCAGGTAGATTTTAAAAATTGTCTTCACCATTTCCCGAAGGGAGAAAAATAATGAGATTATAACAAAAAAGTAAGGAACCAAATTTTATGAATTGGGGGGGGCGGTGGGGTGGGTAGGACTATGGGAAAAATGAGAATTAAGTTGTGTCTTATATTGGTACAAATCCCCATTATGGAGTGCAATCATGATGTGTGTATGAAATGTACCAATAAAGATTAAAAAAAAGTTGTCTTCACTGAGCCAACATTAAAGTGTCAATTCCTCTGAGAAGCTCGAGGTGGAAATCTGTATTCTTGCCTTTTCCAGTTTCTGGATTTGTGTTTCTTGCATTCTTTGACCTGTGGCCACTTCTTTTATCTTCAATGTCTGCAATGCAGCATCTTCAAATTTCTCCCTCTTGACATCACTACATTGGCTTTTCTTCTGATTCTGTCTTCTCCTGATTTTTTTTCTGACACAGACCCTGGGGATGACAGTGAGTTTACTCAGATAATCCTAGATAATCTCCCCATTTCAAGAACTTTGACTCGATCACATCTGCAGCATCCCTCTTTCCACAGAAGGTTGCATTCACAGGTTCTGAGGATTAGAGCACAGACACCTGTGGAGCCATTATTCAGCCTCCCACCTGGCTGAACACAACATGGAGAGATACTTTAGCATACGTACGTATCTTGGATAAACCAGCAAATTTGGGAAGGTGACTTGTCTGGGTCTCCTGTGGGATGGAGTTAAGAAAAATCATGGAATTATTTAATGAAAAATCATGGATATGCTCACCTTGGCTGTTTGCCAGTCACCCCTACTTCAGCCTCTCTGAAAAACCAGTCGCAGCAGACTCACTGCCAAATGGAACAAGTCTTAGAACAGTAGTGTGGAGCTTGTCCTAGCGCCTGAAACGCAGCAATTCTGTTTGGCTGAAAAGAAATTAGAGATCCTCATTCTTGGGTTTCTTATCTATAAAGACCAGGGTTAGTGTCAACTGAGTAGAAAAATGGGAATCCACTTGTACATTTTGAAACTGCAGTTTCTTTTCCAAAGTGTTGAAAGTAGGGCGATTCTGGAAATGAAAAATTATACCTAAACAATATCATGTAGAAAGCACAGTCACTAGTAGAATGCTATGAACAGAATACATTAAGAATAGTTTTAGCTACTTCATTTCAAAAACAAAAAAAACAAAGGTTGGAACTGTAGCTTAGTGTGAAGCTCTGGGTTCAGCACCAGTGCTGTAAAAAAAAGGGGGGGGGGAATGAAGAAGAAAAAAGAAAATCTCTTTCTCATACTTAGCTACAACATAATTAAAACCCAAAAGATTAAATCTCATCTGTTAGGTTATGCAGCTGGTCACTTACAGCTAGGACTAAAGTCAAAGCACCTAGCTCTAAGTCAAGACACCTTTCTCTACACTAAAAATTACTTTCATTCTGTACCATGCATTGCCTATTGTAGCCAAAACTGCCGGTGCTTAACACTATTATTCAGAAAACCAGATGCTAATGTTCTCCATAATCTCATTCAACAGAAAATACTTTTTTTTTTTTTGCTAAAAAGTTACAGTTGACATGATACATTGTAATTAGCTAATGAGTCTAAACCAGAAATACTGTCAGGTCATCAAGTTAAGCTTTTTATGTTAAGGTTTATGGGATAGATTTGTTCTATAGGGGAAATGGATTCTTGGGGTGGGCTGGGAAGGGATGTACACTGGAGATTGAACCCAGGGCCTTCCCAATGAGCTACAAGCCCAGCCCCTCCTTCACCATTTTAAATTTTGAGACAGGTGTCACTACATGTCTAAGTTGCTCAAACTGGGCTTGAGCTTGCAATCCTTTTCCCTCACCTTTCCAGATTTATAGTGTTTGCAGAAGAAGTCATCTAATATTCCCTGCCTTGGGAACTGAGAAAAGGTATGTGCTGTCAGGCAGGGCAGAGAAAGAGCACAGGGTAGAATTCACAGGGAAACTGGAGGCAAATCTGAGGGCCTCTCTGAGATTTCTCCTACTTTTCTAAGCACACAGAAACATGGAGGGCCATTGCACTGGTCTGTCGGCCTTCTAGAGCCCTACATCTCTGTCTCTGAGATTTTCAATGCAGAGGTTTTCAGAGGCAGATGTGACCAGATTGTAGTGGCAGGACCTCGACCTGCAGATTGTGGTACTGCAATGTGGTGCCTTTTCCCGAAAGATGTGAAGGCTGTGATCTTTGAGAACTGAACTTTTGAAGAGTTGACATTTCTAACCAATCCATCTACTTTGAACCCCACTTATTTTTAAAAAATGAGAAAGTACTTCTTATGTTGGCCTATGCTGATTACTAAATCCCACCAAGATAGGTCAAACAGTCCTGAAAGAAGAATTCATAGTAGTCTGCTACAGAAATATTCTGATATCTCTGGGGATTGTTTCTGCTTGAGTAATTCACACTGTGGCTAACGTAATTTTGTTTAGATCTTATTTCATTAAGAGATATGTTAATGATACAGATTTCTGGTGTAAATCATGATATGTTTTAATATGTGTGTACGTAGACATAGTGCAAAATAGTTAAGTTAACTAGCATATGAATCAAGCTCATTAGCATATCAATTATCTCACACCTTTGTGGTGAGAACACTTAAAGAAACTTGCTCTTAACAACTTTCAAGTGTACCCTATATTTTTTATTGTATAGTAGCAGTAGTATATCCTATAGCTCAATGCAAATTATTCTCCCTAACTAGAATCATGCATCCTTTGTTATTTGTCTAAATCACACACTTGCTCATTATTCACATACAGGGATCTCAAGTACCATAAAGTTGAACTCAAACTTCCCAAATACTTATCAGACCCCAGCTACTGAGGTCCTGTCTATCCTTCCGTGCTGTTCTCTGATTACTTCGCTCTTTAGCATCTTAAGCCTCCCAGGAGGCTTAACATTATAATACCAAAACATTAATAAAAATAATAATTCACGTGGTACAATATAATTATTATTATAATCACATTATTATTAGACTATGAATGTTGGCTTTATTAAAAGATAACATGTGAGCAGTACCTTTATCTGAGATATGATACCTCCCAGTTTAGACCCTGACATCTATGTGGCAACACATCCCTCCAGTTGTATATCTGTGGAAACATGATCTCATCTGTCCTCATTTTCCTGTCTTCCCAATACTTTGTCCTTTCTAGTAGCTACCTGTAATACCTTTCTCCTTTATTCATACTGGTGTTTAATGAGGCAGATTCATAATATATGACACAAGGATTTCAAGAACTGAAATCCAACTATATAGGAAGAAAGAAATGGAGATTGCCATGTCAGCATTGTGAAAATCACAGGAGTTGAGTCTTTTCTTATCTTCACCTTTGATATTTAAGGAAATACAGTTTCTCACCATTTCTCCACTCATACCTATCACCCTGTGAAAACAACTCATGATAAATATGAAACCACTTTCAGAGAATATCAAAAGATACAAAATCCAGAAGTACAGTTCCTGCAAAATAACTCTCTTATCAAGGCAAAGATGCTATTTACATCTAAATTTACAGAAGAATCATAACATAGTGAAGAGGTACATACTTTATCTCCTGAAAACACTATATGTTAATGTTAACATTGGCATGTAAGAGAATATGTTTTAGTACTTAAAACTCTTTTCACCAAGGGTAAACAGAGAAATTAAGCTTAGTTTGTTTGTACAAGATTACTGGTTTTTGTCCATTTTCTGGGCTGCATAAATGGAGAAGATTATAAGCAGTTTCCATTTCAAAGAATTTGATGACTAGTTCAAGATAAATAGTTAACACTGACTTTATTTCCTAGGTATCACTTTTCAGAACTTGTCTTTTTATAAAATTATTTTTACACAGTTATAATCCTTTTTAATGCCATAGAATTTTCTAGAAAAATTCACAAAATTCTATTATAATATAATGCATTAAAATATTTAATTGTGTAAAAGTATTTTCTATAAGGCAGATTTCCTGATCCTCCATCCTAATAGCAGTTTATGATCATACAAGATTAACTAGATGTGGCTTTTCTTTCAATAGTAGGGATAGAAACAGAAATGAAAAGGTGCAGTAGAGAAAAGATCAGAAGGATTTTACCCTCTAGTACTGGATATGCAAATTAAAAAGTCAAAGTTTGGATATTTTCTTGAACAAATGGTTTCTCTGTCCTTAACTATTCAGGGATTACCAGGATTTGCTTGTTTTATGCTTTTATTTTCTTCTCAGAAAGCCTCCGTGAGTCATATTTATAAGAATAAAGGAATAGAGATAGACAGATGTGTATATATGAATACAAGCATTTCATTGTCCAAAAGAGGATGTTTTAGAAAAACACATGATGAAACAGTGTGCCATGTCTAGAATGATAACTCGTACCCTTAAACAAACACAAACATGCAGAGGTATCCATGTCATCAGGTAGCAGACACAAGTGAACATAAAACAAATCGACATCTGTGAAGAACCCGGTCAGAGTTTGTGAGGATGCAACACAGGGTAGGTAAGTGAGTGTTGTTATCCTGGAAAAAAATCAGAAGCCCTCGTGCTTGCAAGGCAGGTGTCAGAACCACTGAGCTAAATCTCTAGTCTCATCTAATTCCTGTACAGCATTTTGATAGGTATTTATTATCCTGACTTTACTGAAAACAGAAAATGAAATAAGACAAAGTTTTCCATTTGCTCACAGTCACATTGCTGGTGAAGTCCTTGTGGTTTTGCATGTAGGTTGCATCCATATTTACCTATAAGGTTGCAGAGATGGTTTTTATTGCTTCTTATGGTCTTTTAAAATTTGTGCTCTCATTTTACAAAGAAGTTAAGGGAGATAATGGAAAATCTTAGAGGAAAGTAATCAACACAAAGTATCTCATTTTCTGTCTCTTCTTTGATTTCTGTAAGTATATGTGGGGAATTATAGAAGTTGGACTCAGGGACATAGCTTCAGAGAGTCAATTTCATTCTCGCCTTTCACTTGTCTAGGGAAGGACCCTAGACAAAGAGCAAATGTGAACAGGCAATGCAAGGACAGAGCTGGCCAAGCGAATGTCTCTATTCTATACAATGGCAACAAATGTAGAACATGTGAAATTAGTCAAAAATATCAATAGGATCTGTCTTCCACAGACTTTTATCAAGGCTTATGTCTGCCCTCGAGCTAGGTACTAATTTGAGCTGATTTTCATAGGTACACACTGGATATTACCTTAAGAAGTGCAGTCAGCTTTCATCACACTCCCTGTGAACATCAGCAGTTCTGACCCTCAGCTGGGATGAAGCTCTCTGTACTCACATGAAGCCCAGTGTTCACTTTGCAGGAGAAGAACGAGTTGAATTCCACCACCCACCGGTCTGCTGACAGTATTCCATGAGGGTTGGCTGGCAAAGAGAATGCAAGGATTAGGATGTTGAACCCCAGCCTAACAAACTCAGTATGGACCCACAAGGCCATGCACATGTACATACATGGTGGTGGGGGGGTGTGTAAATGTGTGCATGTGTATGTGTGTATTTCAGTGCCATTCTGGGTTCTCCTTTTCAACCACTTCACCCTCTTTATCTTCACTTATCTATCTACTTTTTAAATCAATTCTTCAAGTTATTAATGACAGAAAGTATGAATAAATTCATAAATGTATCTGCATCTTCAGGTTTAACATAAGTGTTTGTTGGAAGGAAAAAGGAGCTAAGAAAAAAATAAATAAATGGTTAGGGAATGCACCCTAGTGACAGAAAGTAACAAAGTCTCTAATTAACAATGGTTGCAGTGAAAGAGTTTCAGAAGTTATTCACTGAAGTTATAATAACTTAATCACCAGCTCATGCTATAGGAGTACTGTGTACAAGACAGAGAGTATTGGTCTGTTCATTCAAAATGAAAGTATCTACATTATTACAGATTCCCTTGCAAGCATAGGAGATAGAGAAACAAGTTAAACTGTTTAGGTGGCTACTCTGATGGGGACTTAAAATCTATTAGCCTGACATAAATAATCAGTGAGAAAACATACCAACCAATCATGGTGCTACATATTTTAAAAGCAATTTAAGAGCAATGAGATTAAGGGTGACTGAAGTTATTGGTAGGTAATGCAGAGGTGAGGGGGGGTGGGACTACTTAGAACAGATACAGAAACCTTGTGAGTTAGAGACTTCTGAGCAGAAAAAGGCAGAGACTAAGCGATCGTGTGCCTACCCAAGGGGAAAAATAAAAGTTTTGAGATCAGGGTTGAGGGATATCAAAATATGACACTTTGAGTAGTATGGATGAAGAGAAGTAGTCATTCAGATGGAAGAGTATTAACTATGTTCTGGTAGAATGTGTGAATTTCATACTCACATAGTTAATATTTGTCATTTAATAATAATTGACCTATAAGAAAATTTCCTTCCATATTCACAACATTCACTCACATATCCTTATTGTGCCTGACTTGGGGGGACATCTCTGGCCTAGTCCTTCTACAGGGACTCTTGACAGACATCAACTATTCCAGGAAGTAAATCCCCTCGCCTCTTCCTCTTCGAGTGTCACTCAATAACTCTGAGACACCTTTCCATGTCTGGAATAATGCCTCAAACCACTGATCTTGTAGGATAAATTAATATACAGTTATACACTTCCCTTGGTAGAGTATCATGCCAATCAGTTCTGAAGTAAGTAAATATGAAATGCTTAAATGGTATGATGGAAATTAGAGTAAGACAAGCACCTAGCTCCCAGATTAGCAATAGGAAAAATTTATGCATGTAAATCAAGCCTTCCCTGTTTATTTGGAGTAGGCTTTTCCTGAGATGTTGAAAATAGTGACCTTCAAGAGCAATGGAGCCACTTAGAGAAACTCTAATGAGTATGACGTATTTGATGACTAAAATTTATTTGATAAAATGCAATTTGAAATGTCCATTTTGAGCATCTGGCTGGAAACTCTCGAGACAGCCAATGACGCAGGAATGCTTTTAGCCGCTGCCTGTGTAGCCAGATTCCACTAAGCTGCTTTCTCCAGGGAAGTCTCTTTGTTGGCTGCTCTTACCTGCTCCTCCCATGGACGCCATTTGGAAGCTTGGCTGAGACAGTCATTGCAAGTAATAATGGCAGAGTGCATGTCAACCGGTGGGAAAAGTCAGAAAAGAGATGATGGTGATGGAAATAGAATATGGGAAAGGAAATATCCTTAGATATTTTCCATCACTGAACCATCATACGTATGGTGACATACATGTGAAAGACATGTTAAAAATATGAGAATGGACAAGAATCGCATGAAAGCGATCTTTGACAAATTCTCTATCTATTTTCCCCTAGTACATAGTTAATACATACGGACATGTTGTGGGGATGTGAAATTGTGACACTGTAATTATTTTACAGAATGAGGATCATGCTGTCCACAACCTCTTTTTCACTTAATAATTTAACATGACTGTTTTCTCTCTGTGATTATATATGCATAGTTTGTCACAGATTTTATGGAATTCCTCTTGTAGACATTTATTTATCTAGTTTCTCATGGCTAAATATTTAGGTCTCTTTGCAAATTGTTGAATGATACATCATACTATGGTGAGAATATTTGTATGAATGATGTGTGATCATTTCGTTGAAACAGAACTTTCAGCTGTTGAATCTCTTGTTAATGTATAGTTCTGTCCATTTTGATAGCCTTTGTCTAAGTACATATATAAATAACATATAAGTTCATTCTAAAAGCGTAGCTATACACAAGCTTATTTTATACTATTAAACTTAATTTTTTTGTGTGTTAAGTAAGAATAATTTTAACAATTTATGAGAATAAAAATAAATCATAAAGTGAAGCATATGGAGCATACCTAATGTAGAGAGCTCAGTTTGTGTTAATTACCATTTTAATAATTATTCCTTGTTACTGTGAAAAGTGACAGTCAACCAGTAAAGAAATAGAAACTATATAGCAAATTTTATTTAGAGGAATGCATAATTAATAGATATGTAAGAATATCATGCAGTTGGAAGACTTTAAAATATAGATCTATATAGTAAGAACGGGACCCAAGAAGAAAGACAGGAGGAAAAGGGCAGGAAAATTACCACTTTTAACTAAATGTTGCCTCTCCTCTCCAAATGTTAGTGGCCTGGTGTTTGTCAAAAGGATAAAATTTTCATTATTCCCCAAAGACCTGGCATCATTCCTTCCAGAATTTAACATCACTACTGTCTGTCATTAGGAAGCAAAATAAAATAAGCTAATAAAATATCTGCTATAGCAGTCTAGGAAGTAGAGAGGAGAGAGGCAAACAGGTGATCATACTGCGGAACACACTGGTCACACAGCTAAGTACTCTTGCTTAGGTTAAAAAGTACTGTGGTGGGGCCAGCCCACAGAGTATGGCACAAAACCAAGGGAAGCAACTGGCTCTGAGAGTCAAGGAGAAATACTGACTCCAAGGGTCTATGGTGGACCCTAGGAGAGAGGAATCGGGGGTGGCTTCCAGGCAATGAAACGATGACATGCAAGACCTTGGGCATGGGGGTGAGTGAGGTCAATGGAGCAACTGTGAATGAGAACAAGTTGCTTTTTATGGCTTGAACCAAATGTAGTGGAAGGTACACTGCAATAAACAGAGAGACGGAATTGCTCAGGAAGCCTCCAGCAGACTTGGCCAGGAATTTCGGCCTATGTGTGGAGGCATATGTAGGCTGGATCCAGACAAGCACTCCTCACTGAAATTGCACAACACTAGCAGCTTTGTTGTTTTAGTGTAGCACTCAGGTCTTTAAATTAACATAGTAGTTTCATTTTTGATACTACAGAATTAATGCTTCTCGTCCTGAAGTTCTGAAATGACCTATTTGCATACCCTGAAGAATATAGCAGAAGCTTGGAGGTAAACTTGAACTGTGACTTAGAAGCCATTAAGAAAAGAATTCTGATTGTTATCTTGAGGATCTATGTGAGGGGCAGCCAAAGTAAGTTCTGATGTTGCTTCACAAAAGAGCATCAAAACTCTTTTCTTGAAATGAGAAAATGCCAGAGATAAAAGCCAGCTCCATGACATTGGCCAAACAACACATATTAATCCTATGGCTTGTGAATAGTGATCTCACTATAAAATATACAAATAATTCATTTCAGAGAATTATCTTTCAGCAGGAAGTCAAGCTATACATCTTTGTAGCACGTAACTTTCGAGCAGAGAGAACAAGGGAAAGGAAAGAGATAAAACAAAGTGAAGGAAGAAAGGGAGGGAAGAAGAGAAGGAAGGAAACCAAAGAAGAAAGGGAGAAAATGAGGGAATGTCTGTATGTGTGTATTAAATCTGGTTCAGGTCCAAATGACACAGACATAACATCTGGACATATTATACAATCCCAGTAGAACAGGGAGTACAAGCCATTTCTTTCAATACCCCAGGGTTAAGGTAAAGCCCACGAATATCATAAGGTAACGAAAGTTCCTACCTCAAAAGATGCATGGCGTGTTCCAACTATTACAGGTGAGCTTATAGCAGCCAGTGAGACTCTTCTCTGAGGTCTGTAGGAGGACTTAGTGGAGGACTTTGGCTTATTCTGGGAGTTGCTATTCACCAAATTCCTTGGCGTCGAAAAGGAAGTGACACATTAAGAGGAAAATGCCTTCTTGTAAATCTCTTTAAGCACAGACATTCCTTTCAAAAGGCTAATTACTCGCAAACATCTCAACATGTGGGTTATTAACTATTTCAAAATAAATTTGATCAAAAATATTTCTGCATTCTCCCCAAATCAAAGAGGGATACTCTCAGAAATGCCTTTTGTTTGGGGGCCTTTTGGTTATAAGAAAGACATTCCCAAAAATTGTCTCAGAGAGGGTGTTTGTCATGTGGCTATACAGGGAAATAGGACATTAAAAATCTGATTCTTGTGGAAACCAAGCCTGGGAAAGCCAAGCATCTTGGATTTATGAAAGACAAGGATAGACACAGGACCGAGACCAGATGGTTTAAGGACCAGGTTAGAGCCTTCTGTTTTCAGTGGCAAGAATTTGCCAAAATTTTCCTTGGAACTCTCCAAACTAACATCTCTCTGCATTTTCTGTGATTCCTGACTTCAGTTTTTATCTACTTCTATGGCTACTTGCTCAACAATTTATTTCACAGTTGCTGATGGAGGAAAATGTGATTTTTCTCTTTCTATCACAGAAGAACATTATATAGATATTTATGAAAATTCTATCACCACATCCATATCTCAGTGTGCAACATATCCATTGCATGTGACAATCAGAGTTAAAAGTTCACATTGCTGAGCTTCATAAAAATAAAATCACAGTGGGCACGATGGCATACACCTGTAATCCCAGCCCTCTAGGATACAGAGGCAAGAGCCTAGACAACCTGGCGACTTTTTGAAGTCAAAGAAGGGCTAGAAAAAAACTTCAAGGTAAAGGTCCTGGATTCAATCCCCAGACGTACCCCCCATCAATTTGCATATACCCACAATTCCATTCACATAAATAAGTGATTCCACAAGCACCTTGAGAAATTTAGTGCTTCTTACAAGCATAGAATGAAAGTTACTCAATTTTTTAAAGTGAACAACAGCGGTACAGTTTTACAAGTAAGACAAAAATCATACAAACACAATCACTTCAGATTTGTCATGTGAGCAGTCATGACAGGCTGCCTATTCTGGAGCTATGTTGAAAGTACTGTTTTCTTTTCTGTGTTGCCCACTCATTAGAATGAAGCCAACCACCTCTCAGAGTCGCAGGTCTTCTGCAGTCTCTACATCAGCCCCAGTCTGAGCAAAGTCCAGATCCTATTGGAACAAGAGGGCTTTGAATGCTCTTGTCATCCTCTCTGAGTCTTTTAATCCCAAGGATGACCTGGATCCACAATAGAATGATCTCTACATTTTAGAGATTAAGTAATTTCCCCAAATGTGATCATACTCAGGGCTAAGTTGTGGGGAGTAGATAATACGGCTATCAGAGAAGGAAAAGAGCTATGATCCCTGAAAACTACTGCTGAAGAAGGATTAATAGACCCTATATGGTAGTGTGAGGTTTTGATCAAGTGAGAGGTGAATGAAGAGGACTCCCAGAAGAGGCAATGAAATGGAGATGTGCATATTTGAATGGTGGCTGTGGAGAAGACTGCCCAGCATGGTATGCAGTTCAAATTTTAAAATTTTCTTTTGAAAATTCGGGGAGTTCCAAATGGCAAAGAGCACCTAAAGCCAAATCGATCAATTTGGTCTTACTACACAAGCAACAGGAGATCATTATAGATTCCAGAACAGAACACTGGTGTTGGGTAATTGTAAGCCAGCTGGTCCAGTTACAATACATTGCTAAGTGTGTTGTGTAAACTTCTCTAGCTAGTCTAAGGCCAAGGTGCTTTTGGCTCTTGAACATGAAGATGTTTACCTGCAGTCCATGATGAATCATTGCTCACCTGGTCAATGGGCACTCTCCTGTCTACTCCAATCTCTGTAGAGAGGTCGTATTTTGTACTCTGCACCACAATGTGAGGCAAGGCATTTACTATGTAGCAAATAAACAAAAATAATGTGCACTGTACGCTCGTTTTATTGTCTCAAGAGTTCTGGGAACCCAAAAAGATAAACTCAACAGAAGAATAAATAAACAGAGATAGTGATGATATCAGTAGAGATAGTTGAGGGCATTGTGATGGGAAAGCAGGAACAAAACAAAGTTTGCAGAGGTATTTGAAAGTTCATTGATTGGGACATTGATATTATTTATCAAACAATCCTAATTATTACAAAGCTTTTGCCTTACACCCTTGTATGTAACACTAGAATTTTTCCAGGAGTCACATTTTTGCATTTTCATTGCTTTGTAATGAATTTGAACTTAAAAAAATGTCCAGATGGATTTATATAATTAATTATCAAATCTCTGAAGCCTTACTACTCAGTTTTTGGAAAGTTTCTTTCTTCTTTCCCTTCTTACATGTTCATTGCTCATAAATTGATCACAAGATAAAAAATAGAATGGAAAGACTATAGATCAGAGAGTTCTTGAGCTGCCGGTTTTTTAAGACTCAGCTAAGAGGCTAAGCAGTTGTGAACATGGTTCACCCATGTGCAGCCCTTACTTCCAACTCCCCCTTCCTCCTGCTACCCATAAAGATAAGATGGATGGTCAGGGAAACAGGGTCAGGATCCTGTATTCTAAGCAAACATACCAGGAAGATTCTTGCATAGGTGCCCCCAGGACTACACTAGAAAACTAGAGTAACAGCCTTGGCTAGAAATCCTTTGTAGCAGTCTAAAAACTTCAGTAAGAAAACAGGATAAGTAATTGCTCATCTATATATTTTCACATAATTATATGCCTATCTTTATTATCTCCCAAAAGCAGGTAAGAAAAGTGAGGCATGAGAAATTAAGGGGCTCTTAAAATGCTACCAAGATGGCCTACTGGACTGAAGACTAATACCATACCCTACTTTCTGTAGGGCGGCAAACCTCAGGCAAAACAAACTTTACCCATGATCTGATGACAACCAGGTATAAATCATCTTGTTTTGGTTGGCTGCAGTGAGGCTCTTCCAGTTAGGTTCCTACCATGTGTGATAATTCATCCTCAATAAGAATAATATCCTCTACCTACCTTGATATCTGCAACCTCTTGTTTCAAAGCGCTGTAAAGTGAGCCTTTGTCTTTTAGTTTCCTGAACTAAAAGTGAGCAGTTTTTTTTTTTTATGACAAACAAACTCTTTTCATTAAGTGTGGCCCCGTTCTAGTTTGCACCTGGTAGACTCACTCATGGTTTCCAAGGCCTTGGTCCCTGGTTCTGTAGTCCTGATCCTGACCAAGAGATGGATGATTATCAGGAAGGTAACAAAATTAGCAGAAAGGGAATAAGGCAGAGTTTTAGATGTTCTGTCCATACATCCAGTGTCTGCATACCTTCATATTTTAGTACTTATAATGTTTTCCTATACACACCTTATAACTAAGACAAATTCTTATAATTTAGACAAGTTCTTTGTTCAAGCTGCTAAAATGACATTGGTCATAGCAACAACTGTATGTACAGTGGAAACTAAATGGGCACCTAACTCTCCCAGCTATGAGACAGTTACTGGTAGGCAGAGGGCTTTATGTATTTAGGACAAGATTTTTTAGAAAAAATTTCTATCACTTTTTATCAGCATTAAAGCTAGGGTTACTTTTGGAAGTATATAGACTATAGCTTATTTGAAGGGTTTCTTCTCTAATATTAAATGACTCAATTTCAATCATGTATTCATGAAAAGGATAGAAAGACCAGTAATTTATTAAGGAGCTAAGTAAAAGAGTTATGAATTTATCCTACATCACTTAAAATCTATCAGGAGATGTATTTCTTAGAAATAACTGGAAAATACTTACAATAATGAAAATATAATACATAATGGTAGAAATGGGAATAGACAATCTGCAGAATAGTTAAAGCGATAGATTTCAACTAACATAAGCTGTCACACTGATTATAGTGGTAGAGTCCTGAGTCTTATTTATTTGATAGGGGGCTACAGTTGCCAGAGAACTGGGCATAGTCATCCTTAGTATCTGTAGGGGAATTGGTTCCAAACACTCACATAGATTGAAAATTCCTCAAAGGCCTCAAATCCCTTTTATAAAACACAGTATTGGCACATATCCTGTATGCATCTTCCTCATATACTTTAAGTCATCTCCAGATAAGAGGACATGTAATGTAAATGCTATATAAATACCTCTTATAATTTATTGTTTAGGAACTAATGATAGAAAATGGACTGTACGTATTCAATACAAACACAATTATTTCCAACTATTTTTGATCCAGGTTGGTTGAATCTACAGGCCTAGAATCTGTGCCCTCCAAGACATGGAAACAGACTGTATAATTTTATCCCATCTATGTATATATGCTTGTCTAGAAATACACACAGAGTAAAATTTACTGGCAAAATTGAATAAATAAATGTTAAAATAAAAATAACTCTTTCATCCCTTGACCCTTATTCTTACTATACTCCCATGTATTTATAGTTTTTTCACTATGAATATAAAGGAAATACCCAGAATGGTAAATATCCTTAAATTATGATATATAAGGAGTCCTCTTGCTTTCTGCTACATTTTCTTTTCAGCATACTTCTGGTAAAATACAGGGTTAGAAAACTTTCCAGTCTTTATGGAAAGGTTTTTACCAATAAGTGATGTAGACATCAGATCCTATAGGTGACACTTACCTGAGACATTCTGACATGTGTCCACTAGAAAATGTTTCATATAAATTACTGTATATGGAATCTGAAAGGTATATTGAGGTTCATTAGAAAATAAACATCCTATCACAAACAAAACTACAGACAGGCACAAAAGTCTAAACCCAGAGTAGAGAGCTGTGAGCAGGGGTGGATGCAAAGCATATCAAGGAGAGCAAGACTGCAATGAAGGTGTTTGTTTTATCAGGCTTGGTCTTAATACAGAATCTTCTGCTGACTTCCAGCATAATAAAAGAATAAGAAAAACTTAAATTAGAGCCAAAGCTGTTCCACGATGATAGATTTGCCTGCCTCCTGAAGGAAGCAAATGCAAACCCTATCTGGAGGAAAGCATCCATAATTAAGGACTCAAGATTTCTGCAAACGAAGTTATATTCACAACACATAATGAAATAAGACATCATGATTGAGATGGACAGAAACCATGACCTGCGAACCTGAATTGCCCCAAATCTTCTGAATTATCAGAGGCAAAATACAAATTAGGATTGTGAAATAAAGTACCATATTGTGAAGATATTAGGACTTTTTTTAACACTCTAAAATTTTGTATTTAGCAAGTAAGAACAGAGAGAATGGGTTATTTAAAAAATGCCCAAAAAGACTTAAAGAAATTTAAAAAACTAAAACATAAACTGAAATTAATAGATTATCTTCCACGTTAAACAGCAGATTAAATACAGCAAGTGAAAATTAAAAGACTGTAAATTAGATTCTTTATAATGTGGTACCGAGAAGTAAAGAGATTATAGGAAGAATATTACCAGGGATCAAAGAAAGCATGATATGGTTTTAACATCTTTTCTGATAGTACTGAAGACTTTATATTTGAGGAAAAACTGGTTGGGACCTTGTGTTCAAGCCTGATTAAAGATAAGCTTGTGTAGGCCCAGGGACTGAGTTTAGCAGCGGGCGGCTCGGGAAGCGGTGACTGTGGCACCGAGTCTGCGTCACTGAATCTGCGCCGGGTTTGGAGCTTACTTGTCTCCAGGCTCACACTGGAGGAGTGCCCAGGGGCTGAGTTTGGCAGCGGGCAGCTCGGGAAGCGGTGACTGCAGCACCAGGTCCGCATCACTGAATCTGCGCCGGGGTTAGAGCTTACTGGCCTCCAGGCCTGTACCGGAAGAGCGCCCAGGGACTCAGGTTAGCAGGTCAGAGTCTGATTTTCTCCACAGTAACTGCAGAAGCACATCCAGTCAACTAGTATTGGTCCCAATACAGACTGCAAAGAACAACCCAGGAAACACTGCTATTTTAAGGTTCCTAACTATTAAAAGGAAAGTAACTTGGAACAAACAGTGCCAGAAAACAGGGCAGGTCAGAGATGAGGAAACACTCCAAATCTCAGACACAAAGATCCTCACCTCCAAGTAACACAGGGGGAAGGGAGATAGAGAAGTTTGAAGCCCGGTCTCCAGGGCCCTCAGAAATGGTAACCAAAGAAGATCTAGTAAAATGGAAATCAGAGCTGATCTCTGAGATGAAAGCAGAGATATTGGACACTGTCAACATGATGATTAATAAAGCTAAAGAGGAAATCATGGAGCTGATAGAATGCAAGACAGCAAAAGCACTGGAACCTTTTAAACACCTACAAGCAGAAACCAAGGAAATTAAGAAAGAAAATGAAAGCTTGCACAATAGAATGAATCTGGCAGAAGACCGAATTTCAGACCTAGAAGACAAGATCTCAACCAATGAACTGGAAAGGCATAATCTATGGAAAAAAGCAAGCAATAATGAAAAGGCAATCCAACAGCTCCTAGATGATTCAAAGAAGAATAACATAAGATTGATTGGAGTCACTGAGGAAGCAAGAGACAATGCTAAAGACATCAAAAAGCTATTCACACAGATAATGGCAGAAAACTTCACAGAAAAAGGTCAAGAATTGGACATACAAATATATGAAGCATACAGAACGCCACATGCCTGTGACATGAAGAAATATACACTTAGACATATCATCATAAAAGTCCCAGATATTCAAAAAAAGAATGAAATACTGAAAGCAGCCAGAGAAAAGAAAACAGTTACATTCCAAGGGAAGCCCGTCAGGATCACAGCGGACTTCTCAACTCAAACACTCAATGCAAGAAGAGCCTGGAGTGAAATCTTCCAAGCCCTAAAGGAAAACATCTTCCAACCCAGACTGATGTATCCTGCAAAATTATCCTTCAAAATTGATGGGGAAATAAAATACTTTCATGACAAAGAACACCTGAAAAACTTCACAAATACAAAACCCGTGCTCCAAAACATTTTAAAGAATATCTTAGAGAAAAATAAGGAAAGTTACAAATCCATGAGACCTAACCGAGTCAACCCATGGGACCAAACAAGAAACTGATGGGGAAAGGGCAGAAGTACAATAACACAGCCAAGAACAGGAAAACAT
>PVIR01022094.1:0-28634 GCA_004026965.1 Petromus typicus
TACCCACCCTCCCCTTAGAAAACAAAACAAAACAAAACAAAAAAACTCATGGGCTAAAAAATCAAGGATGAGAAACAATAATCCATTTAACAGGACCCTTCACTCAAGAGAGCAGGTGTTGTCATCACATTTTCAGGCAGTAATTTCAAGCCAAACTTGATCAGAAGAGGTGAAAAAGAATCATTCCCTAGTGGTTAAGGGAATGATCCACTGGGAACAGATAACAGTTATAACATATGCACACACCCAGTTTCATAAAATAAGTACTACTGGACATAAAAGATCAAAGAAATATAAAGAATTATTACTCCACTGTCACAAATAGACAGATCAGCCAGACAAAAAAACAACAAATATCAGAGTTGAACAAAACAATCAGACAAATAGACTTAATAAATGTATACAGAGCGTTCCACTGAACAACAAAATACACATAATTTTAGTTAGCACATGGTACTTTCTCCAAAACAGGCCACATACTAGCCAATAAATCTAGCTTAAATAAATGAAAAAGAATTGATGTTATGCTATGTATATTTTCAGTTCTGTATAGTACTAAGAAACCAGATATCTGAAAACACAGAAGATATGCAAATAGTTGAAAACTAAACAATACACTCTTCACTAAACAATGGATGACAATAGAAATTAAGGAAGAAATGAGACAGTTTGTAAAACTAAATGATAGTGCTAAAACATATGGGACACAATGAAAATAGGTGCAAGAAGGAATTATTAGCTGAGAATGCTCACATCAGAAAAATAGAGCAAGTTCAAATAAATATTCTGACAATACACTTGCATGTCTTAAAGAAAAAAGAACAGTCTAAACCTCAAATTAGCACTAGGAAGAATTACAAAAGTCAAGCAGAAATCAGTTTTGAGACCAAAGAATTAGTACATCAAAAAGTTGGTTCTTGAAAAGAATAAACAAAATAGACAAACTTTTAGCCAATCTAACCAAGAAAAGGAGGCAAAATAATCAAATCAATGCCATTAGAAAGGAAAAAGGTGAAATCACAATACAGACTGATCAAATAAAAAAAGATTATTAAAAACTCTTTTGCAAATCTGTATACTAGTAAATTAGACAATTCAAAAGAAATGTATAGATTCTTAAATAATCATGAATTATCAAACATAACTCAAGAAAATATTAAACCCTGAAACCCTGAATAAAAACCAGTAACAAACAAAGAAACTGAAGTAGTGATGAAAACCTGCCAGTGAAGAAAATCACAGGTCAAGATGGTTTCTTTGCTGTATTTTAAAAAAACCTCCTGGAGAGATCTAATACCAATATTCCTTAAGTTCTTTAATGAAATTGAAAGGGAAGGAGTAATACCATAGCCATTTCTACAAGATATTACCCTGATTCCAAAAACTAGAAAATGATCTTATGATGAAAGAGACATGTAGACAAATATTTTAGTGAATATAAATGCAACAATCTTCAATAAGGTAAAAAAAGATCACAAATTATGACCAAGTAGGCTTCATCCTAGCAATGCAAGGATGGTTTAACATATGCAAATAGATAAATATAACATATCACATTAGCAGAAGCAAGGCAAAGCCACATGATATCTCAATAGATATAAAATTATTTGACAAGTTTTACATCCTTTCATGGTAAAAACTCTCAATGAGTATATAAAGACCTTATCTCAGTCTGATAAAAACTGTTTATGGCAAATTTATTGCCATTATCATTAAATGAGGGAAAACTCAAAGCTTTCCCTCTCAAATTAAGAACAAGACAATGATGTTCCCTGTCAATACTCCTTTTCAACATAGTGTCTAAAATGAGCAAAATAATTAAGAAAAAAAGGAAGAAAAAAAACAGAGATATATAGGAAAGGAAGATTCAAACTATCATTATTTGCAGATGACATTATACTCTGCATAAAACGCCAGAAAAATCTACCAAAAGACTAATCACAAAATTCAATAATGTACAAGATTCAAAGTCAACACACAAATATTAATAGCATTTTTGTATTCCAATAATGAGCCTAGTAAGAAAGAAATTAGAAAATATACCATTCACAGAGCGTATAGAAAAATCAAATACTTAGCAACTGACCTAAGAAAGTGAAAGATTTCTATAAAGAAAACTAAAGTATTGAGCAAAAAATTCAAAGAGAATAACAGAAAATGGAAAGATACTCTTTGTTCCTTGATAAGCAGAACAATATAGTTAACATGGCCATACTTCCAAGTTTAGTATACAGATTTAACACAATCCCAATCAAAATATTAGTAGTATTCTTCACAGAACTGGAGAAAACAATCCTAAAACTCAAGGAATCAGAAGAGACCCAGAATAACATAAGTAATCCTGGGGAATAATCCTGGGGAATAATAGGGAAAAAAGGAGCCATTATTGTCCAGACTTGCAGTAGTGTTACAAACCTACAATGACAAAAACAGCATAGTATTGGCAGATATACACAAAAGCAAAACAGCCCACAAAGATCATTGAAACTGGAAAAGAAAATGCAGAAACAACCCCAAGCATATCCAACTATTTCAGCTTTGGCAAAAAGGCAAAAAACATACACTGAAGGAAAGATAGACTCTTTAGAAAATGGTCTTCGGAAAACTGGCTCTCTACTTGTTTAAGATTGAATTTAGATGTATATCTCTTACCACATACTACACTAAAATAAAAGTGAATCAAAGAACTAAATATTAAAAGACAAACACTTAACCTGATGGAAGATAAATAGCTAAAACTCTTAAAGTCATAAACATAGGCAAAAACTTTCTGAACAGAGCCCTGGTTGCACTGGAAATAGGACAAAGATTCACCAAATGGGATCACCTCAAATTAAAATTTTTTTCTGCACAGAAAAAAAAAAATACTGAAAAGACAACCCACAATGGGAAAAGTATTTTTTAGCTATTCCTAAGACAGAGGACTGGTATGTAGAACTGTAGAAAATGAGACTCCACAAAACAGAAGACCCAGTCCAAAAATGGGCACGTGAAATAAATAGACATTTCATAGAAGAAGTACAAATGAACAATAAGTACATGAAGAAGTGCTCAACATTACTGCCCACTGGAGAAATGCAAATTAAAACATCACTGAGATTTCATCTTACCACAGAAAGAATGGTCATCATCAAGAAATCAAATATAAGGAATGCTGAAGACCTTGTAGAGGAAAAACAATCATTTTGCATATGACATGGTTTCTTTCATATATGAAACTCAAATTACAAATAAAGATCCAAATAAAAGTGTAAATTAGAGTGATAGATCTTTCTAAAATAGAAAGGGGATGGAAGAGATGGAAGGAGATGGGAAGAAGGGAAAGAAAGAGGATAAAAAGAATTAAGTTGTATTACATACAAGTGCAAGGTCCTGAGTTTGATTCCTACTACCATCAAAAACTAAAATAAACCAGAAAAGTATAAGATCTTTTTTTAAAAAACTATAAACATTATAGAGAGCTGAAAAAGAAGATCTAGATAAATGCATAAGCAAAACCATTCTCCTAAATGGAAAAACCATGTTGAAACTAGCCAATCTTTTCCCAGTTAAACTCTTACATGCAATGAAATTTCAGTGCATTCTGTTTCATTGCTGCTTCTGTTCACTGCCACTAGTTTCTACAAATAATGGAATAAATTTAATATTTCTCTCTTTTTAAGTTTCTCTTAGTTTTCCTTATATCATTATTTTTCTAGAGGAACTTTTCAGTTATTTAGTCTTATTTTGAAGGCTGTCTCTTTTCAATTGCAGTTATTTTAGTATTTTTGATTATGATCCCTTTAAATTTAGAAATTCAACTATTGAGATTATATTTTTGACATTTTCTATCCAATATCAAGATATATCTTTCCTTATTAACATTATGGCTCTACTAGAAGCTTAATGTTTTGTTTTCTTCTCTTGAATATGCATATGTTTTACATAGGTCTTTTGAAATGTATTTGTAAGCTTTTGCTATTGTAGATAATACTGTACAGCAGTAAATGAAATGTATTTAATAAATGCTATTGATTTGTGTATAATTATGTCAAAACTACTGGGTTCCTGCAAGGGTCTATTCACTAATAGGTTTATGGGTCTTTGTTTAACATGATTTTTTTCAACCTTTGATATAAAGTCAGTCTGTTTAATTGGTTTTAAAGCAAAAAAAGAGAAAGTTTTTACAAACTTCAATTTCAAAACTAGCCAGCACTATTCCAGAAGTTGTCTCTGCAAAGAAAACTACAATCAATCTTATGACAATTATGCAGAAATACTGAAAAAATTCTAACTTATTAGATTGTCCTCATGTTTACCTTTGATGTTTTTATATAGCATGACATATCATCTGTAAATGACTCCAAGTTTGCCTTCCTTCTTGTATTGATACCTTATACTTTTTAAAATCTTAATTGCATTATTTGGTATTTTGTGGATAATGGAAAACTAGAATTTCTTTTTTTGTTTTTCACATTTCTTATTTTTCACTGTGGAGTATGATGCTGACATGAATCATATCAGCAAAGAACAATCCACTCTTATTTTGCTCATAGTTCTTTTCAAATACAAATATAGTTTGAATTATATAAAAGATCTCATTTGGTCTTACTTGAAATAAGTAGAATTTTTTTTAATCCTAATCATGCTCTTTCAAGTTAAATTTTAAAATTTGAATGACTGTTCCACTCTTTTTCCCTACATTTATTTTTCTATTACATTTTTTTCATACTTAGTACTTTTACACAATTTCTATAAAGGAGACTGAGGTCATGTTTCTTTTGGGTGGGATATCTATGACATGTCTCTTATCAATATTTTGTTGGCTTTATAAAAGGTATTCAGGTTTCCTCTTATATTTTGGGATCATTTAAATGGGCTATTTATGTGTCCTATAAAAGTTTCAAAGATTCTCTCTCTGAAAGCCTATAGCATGAAAAATTCTGGCATAAGTCCCCCTGAAGGTAAAATGTCTGACTTTGTATTTGGGCTTATCAGTGATTTTCCTTTTCTTTCTGATTTTCTAAATTTGGGGTATTTTTTTTGAAGCACAAATGTTTTGTATTTAAATTTGAAATAAAGAGGGGAAGAAAGGGAGGAAATGAGAAAAGGGAAAAGATAATTTCTGTAGCATGAATGCTAGTTATGTAAATTATTTAGACAATTGTTATACAGTCCAGAAAGGAAATGATAAGGAGATATATATATGCTGGGGCTAAAAATGGAGGAATGGAGCCAGGCATGGTGGTGCATGCCTTTAATCCCAGAACTCAGGAGGCTGAGGTAGGAGGATCAGGAGTTTGAGCCTGCCTGAGTAATTTAATTAATTCCAAGTCAGCCTAGAAACATAGGGAATCCTTGACTTAAATTTTTTAAAAGATGGGATAATATCTTGAGGCTGAATGAAATCTCAGCAAAGAAATAACTCACTGAGATGAGAGAAAATAGAGATGAAGACAGAACCTTAGGGCAGGAGAGAAGTGACACTTTAGCTAAGTGGGGAACATGTGATAAATAAACCTATGAGATAAGACTAGAAACTCAAGTCATAATAAGAGATCTCACGGGGAAATCATCAAAGAAATGGAAAGATAAGTGAGAAAACATACTATCTAGAACCAAGAAAGAAGGGGCCCCAGGAAGAGGAGTTTGTTCTTGGGGTGCAATGCTTCATAAAGGTCATTTAGGCTAGGCAGATCATTGGCGTCTACTGAAGGAGCAGCTGTAAAATAATAGCATGGTATGAAGTTAAGAGTTAGGTGAGTGAGAGAGGTTTTTAAAATAAAGGGAAAAGAGACATGGTCCTAACTCAAGTCTTATTAAGTAGAAAAAAATTTAAAAATATTTTTTTCCCATAAAGAGATAGATTGTAGGGCAAGGGGAAGACCCTAGGTTCTAGGCTCAGTAAAGTAGCTTTTTGTTGCTTTGAATGTTTTGATGAACATAACTGTCAGTGAGAAAGCAATTTATTTTATTACTACACTGGACACAACTGAATCATATAAAGAGAATAGGGAATGTATGTGTATATTTTTTTTCCCATCAAGATCTAAAAAGTTCTCCAGGGCCGAGAATTTAGCTCAGTGGTTCCGGCGCCTGTCTTGGAAGCTCCAGGACCTGGGTTTGATCCCCACTAACCATATACCATACTGGTCATGGAGACTCACGCCCAGCAGCAACCAGTACCACATACCACAGTGCCGGGCGTGGTGGCTCAGGCCTGTAATCCCAGCACTCGGGAGGCAGAGGCAGGAGGATTGTTGTGATGTGAGTTGGAGGCTGAGCTCAGGGCTAGTCTGAACTACAAAAGCAAGACCCTGTCTCAAAAAAAAAAAAAGTTCTCCTTATTGGTCTGAAATATTAAAGAAACATTCCTTTGTAGGCTTGGTATAATTCTGTTTCTAGAGAGTTTATTTCTCTGTTTCTTGAGCAGTATCACCCATGAAAAATTATATTAATTAATTCAAAAGTGATGGGAAATTATGCACACAATTTGAAGTTGAATGTACATTGTTTCCTTATGAAGAAGGGAAAACAAACATAGGCACTGCTGTTTTGTTCTTGGATCGCCAAGTTCCTCAGTAAATAAATGGGCCTAGGTTCATGTTCCCAGTTGCTTGCAAGTTGGTAGCCTTGTGTGGCCTCTTATTTTGAAGATGCCCTGTCTTTGGAAGTTGCCATGGGCCTTATGTACTTGGGGAAGGGCAGCCTTGCCATGCATATTGCTCAAGACTTGGGAAGCCCTAGAATTTTTTGACTAATGGGAAGAGGCTATACATTTCCATTTCTTTTGGAAGATTTTCAGAAGTACGAACAGCTGTTTCTTGGGTGGTACTATCCAGTTATGTGCTGAGACCTTCATATTCTATAGGTTTTAGCTGCTGCTTTTCTGAAGCAATGATGGTATCTCCAGCCTTGGATAATAAAAACAGAACTCAAGAGAAAATCAGTTTTCCTGGCTGAAAACAGTCTCCCCTCAGCAGCTCCTCACTCAGGTCCCCACCTACCTCCCATAACTTCTGACCTCTACTCTGCTATAGATGAGGTAAACAATAAGATTCTTACTAACAGAATCCTGTGATACCTGGTTCAAGGCTGACCCCCCCATACTGTGAGGTAGACAGTCTTATTTCTGTAAATGAAGTTTTACAACCACTGTGGGACTACGTGCTCTTGAAAGATTCAGATAAAGTTGACAACTATGGTCAGTAAACAAAGTCTATAATGCACTGTTGTTGTCTGATTCATTAGACACTGTTTTACAAGACTAAAATTAAAAACTACAAAAGGCCTTTGTCTTGTTTTAGTAAACTCACCTGCTACATCAATGAAAAGACCACTGCCCTTCAGAAAATGTATTAAACTAGACCATTTCCTGTCCAGCTCTCAGTCTTTTGGACAGAAAGACTGTCTTGATATACAGTTGACTGTCCAGCTGAGTCAAGGTGCACCTAATAAAGTCCTCTTGATGCTCATTGGTCTCTCCTGTCTCTTGAAATTCTATGACATAATCACTGTAGACATATTCCTATACATATTATATATCTTTTCTCTAGAAAGCCCCACACATAAAATATGATACTTGCAGTACTTTTCTATTTCAAATAGCAGAATCACTTTCACTGAAAAACATTTATTTCAAATATAATGTTTCTTAAAATATTAACTATTTTCAAGGACGATGTTTAGAAAGCTTTTCTGAAAGACTTAGATTTATTTTTGGGATGAACATACTTTAAAAATTTTTATTATTGTTGCGGTTGTTATTCTTCTGCAAATGACCCCATGCACTTTTGAGCTACATGTGTAGCCCTGCTGTTTAATAATTGTGTATTCACTTTTGTAAAGATGAAAAATAATAAACTCAGTTTCAGGCTTATACTGTTCCTAGTCAGAGCATTTTACTCTTTAAATGCACATGCATTCCCATCATGAGGACATATGAAAAGTTTATAGAGACAGATTTTTAAAAATCTGATTAATGTAGTGCAGATAAGCTTCATTTGAAGTACAAAATGTGGTTATTAAATTTTAGAAAAGCCAGAAGTTTAGCTCTCAATTAGAATTTTTATTACAAAGATGATTGTGTAGACAGATGTGTTCTGTTGTCATTCTGCATTACCAGTAACCATTACCAGGTTTGAAGGTTAAAAGTAATTCTGTCCTCTTCATAGTGTTGGGAGCTGTGGTTTTTGGGGAATGGTTGGAGTGCCTAACTTGTCTTTGACTGCTGATCTCCAGTGGGCCTCCTGCTTATGTAAACCATATCTGTATGTAGATACAGAGGTATCCTCCCAGCAAAGAAAACAAAAATTGGAGTTTCTTTATTCACTCCTGTCAGGAAGAATTCGTTGAACCTTTGTTGAACACATTTTGTTTTTGAAGGTATTTCTGTACTTTGTAAATTTTCAGGGTTAGTCAAACCTATAAGTGTGAATCTACAACCAGAGCCTTGTCTTGTAGGAGAATTGAGACGTTTGTTCTTCTTTTTTACATTTCTGAAAAAATGCTGACTCTGAGCGAGCACAAGTTAAAGTTATATACAAACACAGTGATTAACTGAAAAAGGTATTCAGAGGAAGGGAAAGAACTCTGAATGTGCTGAACTCCAGCAATTTTAAGTTTGTTATTAACATATTTGTCATCCTTAGCTCATTTAATACTCTTTGCATAAGAAGCAAAGATCATCACTTTTCTTTTATACAAGAAGGCAAAGAAATTAAGATTTTTTTTGAGACACAGGGTCTCGCTTTGTAGTTCAGGCTGAGCCTAAGGAAACTATGTTGCCAGGCAAGCCTCTAACTCACAGCAGTCCTCCTGCCTCTGCCTCCTGAATGCTGGGATTACAGGCATGAGCCACGAGGCCCGGCATGGCATTGTCGTACTGATTGCTGCTGGGTATGAATCTAAGGTAGTAGAATCACCAACAATATGCAAACAAAATGAGTAGTTAGAGGTGGAGTCTCACATGTTCTTGTCTGTCCCATGTTGACAAAGGTAGAAAGACAGATATTTCAACCCACACAGAAAGAACAGAACACAGGGAATTATAGAATATATTGAGAGCTGTCATATGTAGGAATTGGTGGGGAAATTTGTTGTCTTCGGGAAGAAGGGAAATTGATTAGAAAACATTATCAGTATAAAACATTTTGATTCTTTCAAATGTAAAGTGGATAACTGGGTTTTATGCTTGTGGGAGAATAAATATTTTGAAAGAAACATGAAAAGTAGAATCTTTTTCTCATAGAAATTACAAATTGGACATTTAAGACAAATGAAATATATATTTTTAGAAGCCGTGTAATTTGAAAACTTGAGAGCATTTTATATACCTATATATAAAATTTGAAAACTTTTATAACTTGAGAGCATTTTATATACCTATATTTTCATATACTATGAAAACTGAAACTGTTAGCTTGAGATACCTCTGTTAGTTTTATGTCTTTTCTGAAACCTCAGATTATGACCTAACTTTGTAATAAGGTAAATTGGAACATCATGGAGTAAAGTGGTCCCTTAGCCCAATAAGATTTATGCCCTTGGGCTAGGGAGTTAGCTCAGTTGTTCCTGCGCCTGTCTTGCAAGTGCAAGGGCCTGGGTTCGATTCCCCGGTAACCACATACCATACTGGGCGTGGAGACTCACCCCAGCAGCAACCAGTACCACATACCCCAGTGCCGGGCCTGGTGGCTCACGCCTATAATCCCAGCATTCAGAAGGCAGAGGCAGGAAGATTAGTGGGATGTGAGTTTGAGGCTGATCTCAGGGCCAGCCTGAACTACAGAGCGAGACCCTGTCTAAAAAAAAAAAAAAAAAAAAAAAAAAAAAAAAAAAAGATTCCTGCCTATATATATATATATATAAAAGCCAAGGATTTAGCTCAGTGGTTCCAGTGCCTACCTTGCAAGCACAAGGTCCTAAATTCAATCCCTGGTAACCACATACAACAGTGGTTGGCCTGGTGGCTCACGCCTGTAATCCCAGGATTTAAGAGGCAGAGGCAGGAGGATTGCTGTGAGTTAGAGGCTCGTTTGGGATACACAGTGAGCTCAGGGCCAGCCTGAACTACAAAGCGAGACCCTGTGTCAAGAAAAGAAAAAAAAAAAAAGAAAAGAAAAAGAAGAGAGACCCAAAGGATGGCCACATGAGGTGGAGACTGGATTATGCTTCTATAGTCCAAGGAATACCTAGTTATCAATAGCTGAAAGATGTGGGGTATGGAAGGAGCCCTGCCAATATAGCAGACTTCTAACCTCCAGAGCTGTGAGAGATAAATTTCCACTGTTTTCAACTATCAGTTTATGGTGTCTTGTTTAGCAGAGATGAGGAACTAATGCAGTACATAATTGTAATGTTTAGAATAAAAAAGTCAGGAAAATTTCCAAACATTGAGAAATTAGTAAATTGTGATTAATCAGTAAAATATTTTATTGTCCATAGGTCTGACAAGTGTGAGGGCTGTAGCAATACATGGAAAACTCATTATTAAAGAAGAAATGGCAGAGCTGAGATTTAGCTCAGTGGTTCTGGCACCTGCCTTGCAAGTTCAAGGGCTGGGTTCAATCCTTGGTAACCACATACAACAATGTGGGGTGTGGAGACTCACACCTGGCAGCAATCAGAACCTTACACCACCATATCAGGCATGGTGGTTTACACCTGTAAAACCAGCACTCAAGAGGCAGATGCAGGAGGATTGCTGTGAGTTCAAGGCTGAGCTCAAGGCCAACCTGAACTACAAAGCAAGAACCTGTCTCAAAAAAAAAAAAGGCAGTCACATGGCATGTGAGCAAGGGTTACAATTCTATAAGAACCATGTATATATAACAATAGCACTTTCAAGAATAATCTTTATTCTAATAGTTGATAGGTTATGGTAAAGATTTCTAATCAGTGTTTCTTTTAATAAAAGAAATAAATAGATACTATAAATGCTCAAAAGCAGTATATCACAACAAATTTGACATGAAAGCCACTTTTAATGAATTAAAAGTCACCTTTAATGAGTGAAAGTAAGAGCTGAAGACATTTGTTTCACATATAGGGCTTAATGAACTTTTTAAAGCTTGAACTAGTACAACTTTTTGTAAAGTGAGATGTGGCCCTTAGAGACTGTGGCTTGTGAAAGACTTCAAGACCTATGGTGTATTGATTCTCTTAAATGCTGTGTTTTCTGCTAACTGAGGCTAAACCAGAAGAAACAACAATAAAAAAGAAATTCACAAACAATTTACGAAAAACAAACCTTGAAACTTATAGCTCTTGCTACATGTTCTGTGGAGTCTATACTACAATTAATACTTCAAATCCATGAAATGTGTGAGATTGGAAAGTTTGGATCTGAAGAAATACTTACAGTGAAAGTTAGGAAGCTGGTGAAAAAGCTTATTATGCTAACCCCTCTTGTATAAATAAAGTAGTGCACAAAATGATGAAATCTTATTAAAAGCCTCCAAGTGGGATTTCAGAGCCAAGGTCAATTTTCATTATGCAACTGAAGCTGGCACTTTTTAAGACCAGATGACCTCTTATTTTTCACATAAATATGATCCTTCTGCCTTCACTAAAATGTTTGCCAGGCCATTATTTGGAAATTAATTTGTCATTTGGTGAATGGCATCAATGAGTGGCAAATATGGAAGAATTAAAATGTAACCCAGTGTAGTAAAGAATGTTTGGAGTAAAGTCATGCTCATGTGACATGCAGGGGCCATTTTATCTTAGAACAACACAAGATACCATTCTCTAAGTTAACCAAATATTAAGACTCTACTTACAGGATGATTTGAATTCCCTTCACCAAGCTACCACATTTAAATTATCACATCTTATCTATATTTTATAATAATATTTTCTTCCTCAAAACTTGAAGTACACAGAGGTTGTGAGTCACAGTATCAATAGTCAAATCATTTTAACATTTTTCTCAGAAAAAACCATCAGTGAGAAAAATGAAGGGTATTGTAATTATTGTGAATTTGGTTTTCTTTTCCTACTTGGGAAGAAGTCTGAATGGCAATGCTTTTGTTTTTTTTTAATTGAAATCTTTATTGGTACATTACATATACACATCATGATTGCACTCCACAATGGGAATTTGTACCAGTATAAAACACAACTTCATTCTCATTTATTCCCGTAGTCCTACCCACCCTACCATCCCCCCCCATATACATAAAATTTGTTTCCTTTCTTTTTTGTTATAATATCATTATTTTTCCCCCTTCACCCTATTTCACTTTGAGTATTTTCTATTTCACAATATATAACATACAATTCTAGAACTCATTTACATCTTTATTTTCTCATACATTACTCTACCATAAAAAATGATAAGTTTGAATCACTTATACTTAAATGGATCTACCTTGAGGATATCCTCATAAGTGAAATAAATAGGTCACAGATAGGTAAATATTGCATCTTTTCTCTGGTATGAGAAAATAAAGATGTAAATGAGTTCTAGAATTGTATGTTATATATTGTGAAATAGAAAATACTCAAAGTGAATGGCAATGTTTTATAATCAGTGGAATGATCTCAAGTCAATCTTGTTGAATTCTCTCATAAGACTGTCCTAGGAAATTAAAGGACAGAAAAAATAAGTCACTGTAGGAGTAGAAGACAAAAAAATAATAATGAACATTTGTACTCATTCAACTTCATTTTTACAACATGTATGAAGGTCAATGAAATATGGGTTTTGGGGTAATTTACATGCTGTAAAATTCTATTTTTATATGTATTCTATGAGCCCATGTGGGGAACTGCTTGGCCCCCAAGGGAATGAGGGAGGCCCATGAAAAGGAAGTTTTGAATATGAAGATTAAAAAGCTTCACAAAAATCATTCCATCCTTCTTTAACAACCAATGTATCATTTGATTTTTTAAAATTTGGATGATAATTTCACTAGTTAAAGAGCTTATTTAATGTAATGTAATGTTTCCAATGGCCTATTCCTATTTCAGCTGGAATGCCTGCCTGTACATGCTGTTAATATATGTACCCAACACTCTTCTAACTATAGACATCATTCCTTTTGATAGGCACAGCAACCCCACAACATAGATGCTACTGTTATTCTTGTTTTCCAGATAAGAAAAGAGAGTTTTAAAGAATTAAATAACTGGCCCAAGGTCATGAGGCCAGTAAAATGTGGATGACCTGGACATAAAATAAATTTTGCCTAACTTTTGCTTTTGAAATCTGTTCTCTGTGTGGTTCATATCTTTGGAAACTGTGCGCATGCAGTTCCTGTGCTTATGGTTGTTCCATGTTCACAGCATCTTGTTCTTTTCATAGTCTCATTATTTTCTCTCATGTCTCTGGTGATGTCTTTGGAATTGTTATTTCCTTGCACAATGTGTCTCATAGCTTTCTCTTTTCTGACTCTGTTTTGTTCCCTTGTATTTATGCTACACCAGAGATTCCTAACGGTGGGTTTGAGCAGAAGTAGAGAGCTCTCAAAACTGCAGATGCTTCTTCACTCTGATAATCATATCCACACAGCAGCTACTGGCACATATCTTTTTCACAAGCTACCAGTTAATGTGAACGTTCAGATTGGGACAATCTTTGGATATCTATACATGTCTGTATGTCTGTATTTAACAGTGGGAAACTAAGCCCCAGATGGATTCACTGATACAGTCCTTAAAACATTTAAAAATAAATAATATCCACGTCCACAAAATCTCTCAGAAATAAGGGCCAGCCTCATTCAAATCACTCAGTATCACCCTGAAACAAGAATGATATACATTGGTTAAAAATGCATACTTAGAAGAAGACAAAACACATGTTGTGTATACATACGTAAATAAATTTATATCCCCGACAAGCACAGACCCAAAGATTCTTTATGAAATTTTACAAATAAGCAGTAGGAATGCAAGGTTAACTCAACAATTGAAAAAATTCAATGTCCATTTATGGTAACATTTTCCTCATATTAGGAATTTCTTCAGTGTTGTAAAGGCTATATTAAAAAACCCATAGCCAAGATCATATTTAATATTGAAAGATTACTCCCTAAGATTGGAAACAAAGCAGAGATTCAGACTCTTAGCTCATATTCTCCCCATAGTATTTTAAGTCTCATGTTTACAGTAAGCTAACAAGGGAAATGAAAGACATAAATATTGAAATGGAAAGCTATCTCTATTTGTGTATGCCATAAATGATTCTGCAGAATATGTCAAGGAATCTGCAAAAAGCTGCTACCTACAACAGCTAGGTTAATTTGGAGGAGGTCACCATCTACAAGATCAATATAAAAAATCAGATATTTTATATATTAAAAACCAGCTGTAAGTTGTTGGCAGGACAGTATAACTTGCTGCAGTTTAGTTTCAGTATGGCATAATTTGTTTTGTTGTTTCTCAGGACCACCCAAAGCCAATATTTTATACCTGTGTTCTTAGATTATTCCAGAACAGTTTTCCAGTCTTCAGTTTACAGGCAAATGTTTGGCTTCCTGTGTGCTGAACGAAGGCTGGGCATTTCAACATTCACTAAGCACATGTTCACTTAATCCCCATTTCTGGCTCAAAATGACATTCTCAATATGAATGTTGTTTGCAGTAGAAAGACCTTCCATTTAATCTCTCCAGAGAATAAATTTATAGTCTTTTGCTAGAGCAAAGGGAGAGCCTTGTCTCAGTGGCTGGAATGGTGGAAAGGTTCTGAGGCTGTAATTTATTTTTGAGGTTTGAGAATAGGGTATAGCAGAATGCCTGGGGAAATAGGTGTGACCTGTTAATGACAACAGTCCCTCAAGGCATGGAACAATTCCCAAAGTCCAGAGATGTGTGACACCAGTCTAAGTACAGCTTTTTCCCCCACTTTTTTTCTCACTATCCTGTACTTATTTCCCCAATTTCTAAATGCTGCAGAGCTTGTTTCTTTTTCTACCTTTAATTAATGTAAAACCTTGCTACCATTTACGCTTGTCTTAACCAATTCTTTGCTCAGGACAGAAAAAAAAACAAAACCCTCTAGAAGGAGATTTCAGCACCCCCAAACCCAATAATATTCTTACATGTCTTCACTCAATCCTGCTGCCAGTCTTTGAGTCATTCAAGGGTTTTATAGTAGATTAACTTGGGTCTTGTTGTTTTCGGGGTCTAGATCAGGATTCAAATTTGCTCTACTGTTTATTGCTTATTTTTTTGGTAACTTAAACAACTTTTATTTCTGTCCTCTTATTTTCTGTTTCACCTACCCTTGTATTTCTTTTGAATAAGCCATTTTCATTAGATCTTTTATAGGAGAAGGAGTGGTCTCATTTGTTTGAGTTCTTTTATATTCTAGATATTAATCCTCTATCCAGAGTGTAGCTGGTAAATACTTTTTCCCATTCTGTTGGTTGTCTTTTCACTTCTGATTGTTTTCTTTGCTGTACAGAAGCTTTTAATTTCATATAATTCCATCTGTTTCTTGATGTTATTTCTTGTGCATTTGACATTTTGTTCAGAAAGTCTGTCTGTGCTTATGACTAGAAGAGTTTTATCTGTATCTTCAAGCAGGTTATTTAATTTTTAGATCTTTGAGCTATTTTAATTTTATTTTAGGACACAGTGAGAGATATGGATATGTTTTCATTCTACATATGTATAGCCAATTCTCCCAGCACAATTTGCTAAAGAAGCTATCTTTCCTCCAGTGTTTGCTTTTTGGCTTTTTTTTAAAACTGGGGATTAAACTCAGGACCTCACACTTGCCAGGGAGGCCTGGTGCCACTAAGCTGCATCTCTGACCCTCTACTGTTTGTTTTTGGTCTCTTTGTTAAAGACCAGGTGACATTTCAGGTTTTTTTCTGTGTTATCTGTTCAGTTCCCTCTGGTCCTTGTATTTATTTTTGTGCTAGTACATACTGTTTTTATTACTGTAGCTTTATATTATAACTTGAAACTCAGGAATGTGATGCCTATTGCTTTTGCTACTTTGGATCTCTTCTGGTTCCATATGAATTTTAGGATTGCTTTCTCTAGTTCTCTCAGGAATGTTGTTGGTATTTTGATTGGGATCAAAAAAGACAGCTCAAGGAAGTACACATTTCTCAGAAAAAGTACAAATAACCAATAAATATATGAAAAATATTTACCTTGCTTATTCATTCGAGAAATGCAAATTAAAACAATATAGATTTCATCTTATACCAGAAAGATTGGCAGTTGTCATGAAATCAAACAATAACAAATGGTGGTGAGGATATAAAGGGAAAGGAACCTTTCTGCATTGATGAATGGCTTAAGAAAATGTGGTACTGTGACCAATGGAGTATTACTCTGCCATAAAGGGTACATTTAAGTAGTTTGTAGGAAAATGGATACACTTTAAATCCATAATTTTAAGTGAAATGAATTGGACACATGAGCTTAAAAGTCATGAAAAACCAAAGTATAAGAAAATCAAAAAACAGAGCAAAGGATAGACAATAAGAAATAGGGAGATAGGTCTTTGGCAAATAGGAATGGACAAAAAAATGGAGGAAGGGGAAAAGGACATAAAAAGAAAGAAAACATGTCATGTGCTTGATATGCACAGTGAGTATTTGATGATGTACCATAAACCTGTACTAATATAAATGAAAGTTGTAAAAGTCGTCTAAGTATATTTTCTGTAAAATTCTAAATAAATGATTCATGTAAAATTGAAATATGAAGATCATTGAGAGGAAGGTTAATTGAACATCATATTTGTAGAACTTGGCTTATATATAGCATCCCATGTTAGTTATACTATTTTCATTTAAAAACTCCACTTAAAAATAAATAAGCAGTTTTGCTCAGTATTAGTTTGATTTTGGGAAAGTACTTATTTAAATCATTTCACTTTTTAAAAATTGAGTTAGTTTTTAATTGTTATTGAGATATAAACATTTTTATGTATTTGGGATTAAGATCTTTTTTGGATACAAGTTAAGTATTCCTTATTTGAAATTTTTGGAATTAGAAGTGTTTTAGATTTCAGATTTTGGGGGATTTTGAAATGTTTGCATATACATTTTGAGATAAGTTGGAAATGGGACTTAAATTCAAACATGCAGTAACCTGAAAGTGATTTTATGTAATATTTTTAGTATGCCTATGATTAGTCCATGACTCATTGCGCAAAGTGAGATGTGGAATTTTCCATCAGCACAAGAATCATGTTGATGTTCAAAAAGTTTTGGATTTCTGAGCATTTGGGTTTAGGGATGCTTAATCTTTGCATGATTTACAAATTTCTCTCCCCATCTGTGGGTTTCCCTTTGACTTTTTTTCTTCGTAGAATCTGTAATGCACAAAATTTACAATCCAGTTTATCTGTCTTTCCATTTGTTTGTGAGCCTTTGGTGTTATATCTAATTAATCATTGCTTAATCATAGTTCCTAAAGACTTATTTCAGCATCTCCCTCTAGCAGTTTTATAGTTTGTCTCACTGCTATTATAACTGAGTATTTTGTCCATTTTGAATTAATTTTTGTGTATGGTGTATAGAGGCCCAAATTATCTTTTGCATGTTGATATCAAAATTTATATACATTTATTGGTAAGGCAGTTGTTTTCTATTAAATTCTAAGGACACCTTTAGAGGAAAAGTCAACTGGTAATAAATACAAAGATTTAGGTAAAGGTTCTTCTTTGGAATCTCAATTCTATTCCATTGCTATTTATGTCTTTTTAAAATGCCAGGATCACACTCTCTGAATTACTATAGCTTTGTTAAAGTTTTGAAATTGGGACATGTGTCTTTCAATTTTCTTCTTTTGCAAGAACTATTTAGGTATTTTCGATTCTCTGTACTTCTCACAGTTTTGTGAGATTTTAATTGAAGGCAGCAGGGATTTTGGTAGGATTTGGATTAAACCTGTTTGTTAGTTTGGGAAATATTTGGATTTTTAAAATGTTGAACCTTTTGATATGTGAACAGGGGTGGCTTTATATTTATTTGGATCTTCTTTTTACCGTTTCACTGTATGTACCTTTCAGTTCTTTGGTTATATTTGTTCCTTTTATTCTTTTTGGGTTTGTTTTGTTCATTACATTTGGGATCTGTTCACTGCTGTTGTATTGGAGTAACTTTTAAAATATTTAACTACGTCCTACCCTATTGGTAAACTTGTTCATAATGAGTTTTTTAAAAAATTGGAATAACATTCCATTGTTAGTTTTTCTCTTACCGAGGAACATATTCTTCCTTTGTTTGGATATTCTGAATAATGCTACTGTGAACATTCTTGAACATAGTTTTTGGTGGACACACACATTCATTTGTCTTGAATGTATCTCTCTTAAGTGTGAAGTCTCTGTGTCATTCCATCATCATATATTTAGCTTTAGTAAATACTACAAGTCACTTCAGGCAATCTGCTTTTGTATCTGTATTTTGGCTACATCAATGGTTTTAATTAATTCACTATGACTTGTATTTATTTCTGGATGTTGTTATTTATCAAAATAGAAAAAATGCAAAAGACATTAAGTGTGAAATTGTTAGGAGGTAAAAAAATCACAATAAGGAGAGGAGAACACGAGGCTTAGATTTTTCCCCCTAATATTAGCTATGGAAAAGGAAGTAGAAAACACCTTTTTTAGTATAGGAAGGAGTCAATGAACATCTATGGACACAGTCAGATAAACTGGCTCCTTCATACCTGTCTTGTTTTAGAGGAAATTCTTTCCTCTATTTTGAACCCAAGTCTGTCCTGAAGTATAGTCTAAGAAGCTTCATGAAAGTAGTTAAAAGACAGAATATTTTCATTCAAATGTAAAGAAACAAGTTTAAGGCTGAAGTAGTGGTGTGCACCTGTAATCCCGAGGCAGAGGCAGGAGGATCACTGTGAGTTAGAGAATGGCTTGTGCTGCATAATGAGTTCAAGGCCAGCCTGACCTACATAGTGAGTCCCTGTCTAGAAAAGAAAAGAAAAGGAAAGGAAAGTTTAAACAAATATTTTTTTAAAAAATAATAGTTTAAATAAGAAATTAAAAAACTATTTTTTCAAGTCAGGTACAATGGTGTACTTCTGTAATCTCAGCATTCAGAAGAATGAGTCAGAAGAATTAGGTGCTGGCTATGGCTACAGAGGGAATTCAAGGCCAGCTAAGACCTTGTCTCAAAAAATTAAAAAAAAAAACTACAAAAAAATCCTACTTTGTCCTACTTTATACTACTTATTTAATAAAAGGAGTCAGAAAAATATTTTTAAAATTCTGTCAATAAATGGTGATGAGGTTAACTGTTTTTGCTTTGAGTAAAACCCTAGACAATTGCAGAAAATTTGAATAGATTGCCCAAATTCTTTTTACATGGAAATATAAAGAAGAAATCATGAAAATATCTTTAAACTTGAATCTGATTAAAAATAGAGGAAAAAACTGTACATTTCAACATTGGCAGAATTTTGCCTCTAAAATGAAAAGGAAAAATGAGAAATGAAAAGGAAGCCAAATTTGAAGAGAAATTGTTAAGCATATTTAAAGTTTGAGTAATTTATTTTGTGAAGACTTCACAGAACATTTTGATTTAGTACTTTTGGATATCAATGATGAATTATAAATTTCTATATTTTATTTATTTATTTATTTATTTTTAGGTTTTTTGAGACAAGGTCTTGCTTTGTGGTTCAGGCTGGCCCTGAGCTCAGCCTCAAACTCACATCACAATCCTCCTGCTGCTCCCTCCTGGGTGCTGGGATTACAGGCGTGAGCCACCGTGCCCGGCACTGTGGTATGTGGTACTGGTTGCTGCTGGGGTGAGTCTCTATGCCCAGTATGGTATATGGATACCGGGGATCGAAACCAGGTCCTTACACTTGCAAGACAGGTGCCGGAACCACTGAGCTAACTCCCCGGCCCAAATTTCTATATTTTAAAAGTCAACATAGTTAACAATCTGAAATTTTTGTAATTTTTTATTTTGATGATAGTTTTTATTAACACTAATTTTATTCTTGATTTCTTATTGTATTTTCCTAAATGATTTCATTAGTAATTATTTTATTGTGAAATAGATACATTTTATGTACATATAATGGTCATACTCAACATTGAGAATTTGTACCAGTATATTATATGACTTGATTCTCATTTTTTCCCATTCCCCTATGTACCCTACAACCCCACCCCCTATATACATAAGCTTTGCTCCCCTTTTTATTAACCATCACAATTTTTTCTTTCCCCTCTTTACTTATCCCTACCCCCATTTCCCTTTGAAAATTTCCTATTTTACAGTGTCACACATTCTAAACTCATTTATATTTTCAATTTCTCATGTCAGAGAAAAGATTTGGAATTTATACATCTCTGACCTATTTCTCTTATGAGTATGTCCTCAAGGTATGTCCATTTGAGTATGAATGACTTAAACTTATCATTCTTTATGGCAGAGAAATACTCCATTTTATGAAAACATCCCACATCTTTATCCAATCTCTAGTTGATGGGCATTTGGGTAATTTCCAAGATGTAGCAATCACAAGTTGAACTGCTATAAACATGGGTCCACATATGTCACTGTGATATGAATCTTTTGTGCATCTAACTAGCAGGGGAATAGAAGAGTCAAATGGGACCTTTAATCCTAATTTTTGAGGAATCTTCACACTGATTTCCACAGTGGTTGCACCAGTCTACATTCCCAAAAACAGTGGAAAAGGCTCCTTTCTTCACACGCCTTGCCAACATTTTTGGGTTAATTTTGAGACAGCAGCCATTCTTTGTGGAGTGAGATAAAATCTCAGTATCATTTTCATCTGCATCTCTTGAATGACCAGTGATGTTGAACATTTTTTCATGGATTTCTTAACTGCTTTTACTTCTTCCTCTGAAAAGTAGGTTTATTTCAGATGTCCAGTTTTAAATTTTCTTTTTTTTTAAATTTTGAGACAGAGTCTTACTTTATAGTTCAGGCTGATCTTGACCTCAGGTTCAAACTCAGCAATCCTCCTGCCTCTGCCTCCCAAGTGCTGGAATTACAGGTGTGAGCCACCATGTCCTGCACTGTGGTATGTGGTACTGATTGCTGGTGTGTGTGAGTGACCACAGCCAGCACTGTGGTATGTGGTTACCAGGGATCGAACCTGGGCCCTTGTGCTTGCAAGGCAGGTTCTGGAGCCACTGAGCTAAATCCCCAGCCCTCAGGTGCCTTTTTTTGAATTGAATTTTTGATGCTTCTTTTTCTAACATTTTCTCTGGTTATTTTAGCATCTGTGTTTATAAGTTTTTCTATATGTTATCTCCATAATTTTGCTGCCCTTATGATTTCCCAAAAACTTTTCTGGGTTCTTGTACCTGGAACTGGTGAAAATTCTTGGCTTTGGAATTCTAATTTTAAAGTCCAACTTCCATTCACCTCTTTGATTGTGAGCTTTGCAGAACTTGTACTTTTCGCTCATTGTAAAACTTTATCTCCTCTATTTTCTACTCCTCAATTATACACTAAGGCTTGCTACTTTTAGGACAGTTATAATTATTTTAAGATAATACAATTAGTGTTTTTGATAACAATGCAGAAATACTGCTTCCTTTGACTAGTTGTGTGTAGGATTGGTTAACTTCCAAACTTTTGATGAACACCACAAATCATTCCTTTATCAGTCACTCCTATAGAGTCTGAATTTTCATGGGGACAGTCAAATAATCAGCCTGATTGGCAGGGATTGCAGGAAGAGATCTTATGATGTTTCTGTTCGTCTTTGAACATAAGATTCTCATATATGAATGTAAATGTTCTCAGAGAATTATGACCCATTTGACACCTGGTTTACCCCCACTTGATCTCCAGGAGGGCCATTACAATCTTTGATTATACCTATGTACTTTTCCAAAGAGGGAGATTAGTTATCTTACCTTCTATCTTTCTTAAAATCCTTTCACCTGTAGTTTTGCTTTTTTCTCTTCTATTTTGGTCCTTTGTTCCCTTAAAGGTGAATTCTCTGCATGTTGTGCATCCTGCTACACCACTTACCATTCTCCTATGATTAATTTCTTCAGTTCACTTGTCCCTTTTTCTAAAGAAATACTGTAAGTTAGTGGTCCTTAACTAGAAGTGACTTTACCTCCCAAAAGTATTTGTCAATGTCTGGATATTTTGGGTTTTAATAACTCTCTGGAGGAATATTACTGGCATCTATTAACAAGAGGCCAGAGAAGCTGTTTAATGTCCTCTAATGGACAGAGAAACACCTAGAATAAAAATTACCCCAACCCAGATGCCTGCAGGATCATAGTAGAAGAATGCAGCTCAAATTTAAATTAAGTCCAAATTTTGCCTCTCCAAAAATTTTAAACTGTATGGTTTAGTGACCATGATTACCTCTTTGAGTTTATATTTCTTTTACTTTTTCATGTAAGTTTGTAAAAGCAGAAGTTAACATTTGCTGGATTAATTTCATTACTTCCCATTAATTTTGATAAAAAGCATATGATGATGAAAATTTTTATCTATTAAAAATTATTAAGATATGTACAAGGTTCTTTCTTCTCCCAGAGAATTTTCTCTCTCTCTGGGAGAATTTTCTCCTAGAGAATTTCATAATGACCTTGGATGTAAATAAAACAGATGAGAACACTTTTATCTTCTGAATTTGTCCTTAGATTCTTGGCAACAGCAGTCTATGAACTTGAGATTAGATACTAATGTGGATGAATCCTTTTGATGTGGTGAATAAATAATTATCTTTGGTGATTTTTTAAAATTTTTGCTATGAAATTTGTAACAATAGCTTTGTGAAACTAATATTCTTTAAGTTACATTTAAAATCCAATTATGAAAAATAATTTTTATGATATATTAGTAATTTTAGCAAAAATAGAATAAATTTTAAAATAGCTTCCATATATAGATAGAGCCAAATCTCTAGGCTATGATACAGGGATAGTTCCTCAAATAAAGCTACTTGCCCTCCTTGGAAACATCTACTGATGCTACACCTTCCATAGAGAACTTGCCACAGACATTTTTTCCCAGTCTCTGGGAATTATTTATTAGACTATTTTTTAAAAACATGACAAACAGCACATTTCTAATTAAAATGGGAAATAACCCTAGTATCTTCTTTTCCTCCATAACTTGCAGAGCCATTTGGAGGAGTTGCTTGAGATCTCTGAATCAAAATCCAATCCTTATTTCTGTTCCTGTAGGAAAATGACAACCCATCGTAAGGCAAAACCTTGGATAAAGTCCTTTATCTGGATGATGACTATTGGCTCCTAAGACTGCATTTTTTTTCACAAATTAAAAAAAAAAACACTTTTCTATATCTAGTCACTACTGTAATAGGTAATGAACTCTGTAATGAGAATGAAGCTATGACAAAGAGAAGGGCTTCCAGTTTATATTTTTAAACATGTAGTGAAGATTGTGATGGTGGTTCTTTAAAATTAATGAATTTTTCCAGTATGGCTGACTACAGGAAGAATTGTGCTAGAGATGCTCAGAGAGGAGTTACTGAAGCTCCAGGGACAGAGTCCAAATCACTTAAATAGCTGAAGGGATAAATGCTGCCTCTGAACAAACACAGCAGAGGTAGTGTTTTACTGTGTCTTCATATTGATTCGAGATCTCATCTTCTATACTCAGTAACAAAAAAAGAAAAAAGAAAATAAAAAGCAATATATATTTTAAAGATATACACACATACAGACATATGGAAAAACAAGGCAATAAAAGACCTCCAAGTTCTTCTAATTCTCTCAAGGCAGATGAAGCATGCACCAATGGAAAAAAAGGCAAACATCAGGAAGAAGGCTTTTCAAATTGATTATAGTAGAATTTGAAAATCCTGGTGAGTTCAAAGAGCACATGACCTAAAAATGTATAAAATTATCAAAGAAAATGACTACATGGATTTGGGGAGAACATAAAAAATTGGGAGGGCTGACCAATATACTTAAATATATAGGTGACAAACTTATCAAATATCCAGAATCCATGAAAAAGTATCGGGCTGATTTGCTAGATATAAAAATTTGGTTAGAATTCATGAACTGCAGAAATGACTAATGTGCTGACAGGTTTTCTGAAAGTTAGGACAAAATGTTAAATTACAATGAATTACTAAATGCAGCCTCAAGAAAGATGAGAGAACAAAAAATTTGTTCAGTAGCTACTAGGTGACACTAAGAAGACTAACCTGAGGCTATTTGAAACATAGTACATAGAGAGTAATGTATTTGTTTGTAACCATAATAGAAAACTTCACGAATATGAGAATTCAATGTACAAATAAGTAAGAAAACCTGTTGTATCAGAAAAAGAAGCATCACATGGCACATAATTAAGATGGCAATTTCCTCTCTCAGTGAGTCTGTTATTTGTTTACAAGATGGCTAATGATTTTTGAGTACTGATCTTGCACCCGTCTACTCTATGAATCTGTTAATTATAGTACTCTTTTGGTGGAGTTACTAGTACCTTCAATATAGAGTATCACGTCATCAGCAAATAATGACAATTTCATTTCTTCCTTTCCTATCTTTATTCATTTTATTTCTTTTTCTTGTCTGTTTGCTGTGGCAGTGTGAACAGGAGTGGTGATAGTGGACATCCTTGTCTTGTTCCTGATTTTAGCATGAAAGATTTCAGTTTTTGACCATTTAGTGTGGAGTTGGCTGTTGGTTTTTCATAGATAATTTTTATCAGGTTGAGCGAAAAACCATGTATTCCAATTTTCTGTAGAGATTTTATCATGAAAGTGTGTTGTATTAATGTTGAACTCTTTTTCTGCCTCTGTCAAGATGATCGTATGATTTTTCCCTTGACTCTCTTTTATAATGTATTATATTTATAGATTTACATATATTGAACCATCTTTGTGTCCCTGGGGTAAATCCAACTTGGTCAAGGTGTATATGGTCTTCTTGATGATCCTCTGTATTAATAGCACCCCAATACATGAAATAAGGAGGTAGCCCACTGGTACTGTGTGCTTGCTTGACAAGCATAAGGTTCTGAATTCAGTGACCAGTACCACACACATACTCGAAGAAGAAATATCTGAGAGTCAACTAACAAAGGAAGTAAAAGACCTTTACTCTGAAAACTACAGTACTTTGAAAAAATAGATCAAGATTATATCAGAAAATGGAAAGATATTTTTGTACCTGCACAGGAAGAATCAATATAATGAAAATGGCCATACTCTGAAAACTGCTAGATAGATTCAGTGTAATCCCGATTGAAACCCAAGTATATTTCACAGAACTAGAGAAAACACTCCAAAAATTTGTCTGGAAATGGAAGAGACCTAGAGTAGCAAAAGCAAGTTTAGGCAACAAAGATATGGCAGGAAATATCATAGTCCTTAACGTAAAACTATACTACTAAGCCACTGTGAGAAAATAGCACGCTGCTGGCAAAGAATCAGACATAAGGATCACTGGAACAAACTAGAAGATCCAGATACAACATCAGACATACTAAAATACGTTATGTTTGACAAAAGAGCCAAACAACGTTAGTAAAGGAAAGATAACCTCTTTAATAAATTGTGCTAGAAAAACTGGGTTTCAACCTGCCAATGATTAAAACTAGACATATCTTTCATCATGCACTAAACTAAAATTGAAGTGGGTCAAAGATCTAAATACTAAAAACACTAAATCTGCTGGAAGATAGGTTAGGTGGAACTCTTGAAGATACTGGCATAGCAAAAGACTTTATGAACAAAACCTCAGGAGCACATGAATTAGCACAAAAACTCAACAATAGGGTTCTCATCTTATTAAAAGGCTTCTGGATAGAGCAGAGACCACCAAAAGGAAAAAGATAACCTACAATATGGGAAAAAATTTTTATCAGATGTTGCTCAGACAAGGGACTACTATCTAAAATATATGATGAACTTTAAAAAGTCAGCCTTTCCCCAATTTAAAGACCCAATTCAAAAATGGGCACCTGAAATGAATAGTCATTTCTCAGATGAAGAAATAGAAGTAGCAAATAAATGTATGACAAAATGTTCGACATCACTTGTCATTTGAGAGATGCAAATGAAAACAACACTGAAATTCCATCTCACCCCAGAAATAATGGTTGCTATCAAGAAATTAACCAATAAATACAGTGGGGGCTGTGAGGAAAAAGGAATCCTTCTTCACTGTTGGTGAGAGTGTAGAGTCCTGAAATCACTGTGGAAATCAGTGTAGAGATCCCTCAAAAAACTAAGATTAGAGATCTCATTTGAAAATGCTGCTGAGTATGTTTCTAAATGAACTAAAAGAAGCATACCACAGTGACATATGTGCACCTATGTTTATAGTGGCACAATTTGAAATAGCTAAATCTTGAAAACAGTCCAAAAGCCCATCAAGTAGTAGCTGGATAAAAATTTCATTTTTATAAAAATTGAGTACTAACCCAAAAGAGTGATAAACTTGAGTTTAACTAAATGGATGCACATTGAGGCCATACTCATAAGTGAAATAAATAGGACACGTGTAAATACTGAGTTGTTTCTCTAGTATGAGAAATTGAAACTGTAGATGGGCACAGAAAGGTCTGATAGATACTGTGAAATGAGAGAAAAAATTTTCAAAGGAGAGGGGGAATAAGAGAGAGAAAATGTCAGGGAAATAAAGGGAAAGGAAAAATTGAAGATAAGGAAAAAATGGAAACAAAGCTTATGTATATGGAGTGAAGAGAGGTTATTGGAACGGAAAAAATAATCAAGATATATTATGTACAGCTGCAAATTCTCAATGATAAATGTGATCATGAACTCTACCTAAAATGTATCAGTAAACTCAATAATTTTAATAAAAGGAACAATACCATGCCTGATATTCAATAAAAAATACAAAATTTTTAAGGATATTAGAGAAAAAAATTATATATAAAGCAAACCATTAGAATCACAGCAGACATGTCAACACAAACATTAAAGGCTGGTTTAACTGGAAGTGAAGTATTTCAAGCCCTGAAAGCAAACACCTGCCACCTCAGATTAACATATCTGGCAAAACTTTCCTTCAAAATAGATGGAGAAATAAGGACATTTCATGAAAAGTCACAACTCAAGAGATTTATAAATACCAACCCAACACTTCAGAAAATACTCAAGAATATGCTAGACAGATAGTGAAGCTAGCAGAATAAAAAATCCAAATGGAGTGAATACACCAAGCAAGCTGAGTAGAAAACCAAAATGAAACCAAAAAGGAAAACAAAGGAGTCCTCAGCAGAACAAGTGAAATAATAGGAATTAATGAACACCTCTCAGTAAAAACTCTTTGTCAAAGATACAGATTGGCAGACTGAATAAAAACCAGAATCCAACAGTCTGTTGCAGTCAAGAAACTCATGTATTCCAAAAATACATTCATAGATTAAAAAAAATAAATCAAAGAATACATAACAATATTTCATCTACTTGGACTCCAAAACCAAGCAGAGGAGCAATTTTATTCTCTGACAAAACAAACTTCAAGCTAAAACTGATCACACAAGTAGAGAAAGTCACATCGGACTATTTAAAGGAATACTTCAACACAAAGAGATGAATGATAAATATATATGCACTGAATACTGCAGCGCTTATCTTCATAAAATGAATACCGATAGACAAAGTATTTTATAAACACTAATACAATCTTAGTGGGTATCCTCTGAACCCCACTTTCAGAGAGATAGATCAACTAAACAAAAATGTCAAAGCAGAACTATCGGAGCTGAAATACGCCTTTGATCATGTGGACTTAATATTTACAGTGTTTTACTGTACTACCACAGTATACACATTCTTCTTTGCAGCACATGGAACTTTCTTCAAAATATATCACATACTAGTCCATAACTCCTGCTTAAATAATATAAAAGAAACAAAGTCATTCCATGTTTACCCTCAGACAATTGTACATTGAAAGTAAAAATCAATCATAGAAAAGCCACAGAAAATTTAGAGGCACTTTGAAACTTAACACATCGAACACTCAATGAATCATGAAAGAAATTAAAAAACTTTTGGAAGCAAATGACATTGCCAGGACAACACTGAAGAACCTATGGAGTGCAAAGAAAGCAATCCTTTGAGGGAAGTTTATTGCAATCAGCTCTCATGTCAGAAGTATAGTGAGTTCAAGTAAATAACCTAGTGAGGAACCTCAAGGTACCATACTTGAGTAATAACAGTCCAATCCCAAAACAAACTTAGGAGAGAAATTATAAAGATCAGAGTGGAGGGACAGGGATTTAGCTTAGTGGGTCCAGTGCCTGTCTTGCAAGTTCAAGGATCTGGGCTCGATCCCCCAGTAACCACATACAACGGTGGTTACCAAACGTGGTGGCTCACACCTGTAATCCCAGCACTTGGGAGACAGAGGCAGGAGGATTGCTGTGATGTGAGTTTGAGGCTGAGCTCAGGGCCAGCCTGAACTCCAAAGCCAGACCCTGTCTCAGAAAAACCTAAAAAAAAAAAAAAAAGATCAGAGTGGAAAGTATTGAATGTGAAACTAAAAAAATACAAAGAATTAGTGAATTAAAGATCTGGCTCTTTAAATGAATGAAAAAATGGATAACATCTTATTGAAGCTTATCTAAAGAAAACCTGACTCACATCACTGCAGTTAGAAATGAAAATGGCTAACTCACAACAGACACCATTTAAATGGAGAAGATAGTAACTAGTATGAAAAAATGTATTCCAAAAAATTGGACAGTCTT
>PVIR01022095.1:6272-28732 GCA_004026965.1 Petromus typicus
TGTGGAGACCCACACCCAGCAGCAACCAGTACCACATACCACAGTGCCGGGCGTGGTGGCTCACGCCTGTAATCCCAGCACTCGGGAGGCAGAGGCAGGAGGATTGTGATGTGAGTTTGAGGCTGAGCTCAGGGCCAGCCTGAACCACAAAGCGAGACCCTGTCTCAAAAAACCTAAAAAAAAAAAAAAAAAAAAGAAATTCCTTTTATTTAAAATAAGTCTCACTAACTTGTTCTTAAACATCCAGTAGAAAAGTATGAAGAAAATTGTTTTTATTTTCTTATTATTGACCACAGACTGCCAAATTCTAAGTGACCATATACTTTACAACAACTAAAGTACTAGACATTTTTTGTTTTAGATATGCTTTATAAAACAGATTTGAGTGCTAATTTACAATATGGTTTTCATTTTAGGCTTATTATATCAGCTCCCTAGAAGGGGTCTTTGTCCACAGTCTTCTCTGCATACCTGTTCCTTTTCTCTGTAGCCACAGTTAGGGATAGCCCTGTATATAATAACTATAGGCATTTAATTCAGTTTAGCATATGGGTTCTCACAGAGACAAGCCATTATTGGGTGTACTTGCTTTTGCCTAAAAACACACTTACATACAATTTTTAAAAAGGGAGATATGTTGGGAACCACCCTGTTTGGGAATTGCAAGGTCAAAATTGACCAGGCCTTCCTTCCTGCAGACGGACTTTGGACTTGACTCTTGTCTTCATCTCTGGTAGCAACAGAGACTGAATGGTCCCACATGCTGTGATGCTTCAGGGCAGAACTGCACCGGATCTCTCCCTTCTCAAGGACTATTGCTGACATCTGCCTTTCCCTGAGGAATCCTCATCTATATAACTTCTCTAGGACTATTGTTGGTGTGGCCCTGCCTTTTCGGGTATTTTGGAATGTAGATAATAAAAGGTGTGGTAGGCTGGGGTCAGGAGTCCTTGCCACCCAGAGTATCATGGATCAGACCCAAGCTCAGTTTTCTCTAAGTCTCATTTCTGCCTAGTTATTAATTATTTTGCTGTGTGCCGTGAACTCACAGGAGACTACAACTTAATGCAAAAGTTCTAGTTACGTTCCCTTCCCGTTTACTACAATATACTGTACTTAAAAGTCAACACCTGGGACTTCCAGGAAGATGGCAGAGTAGGGAGCTGCAGAAAGAGGGCCTCTCTGAGCTCTGGTGCCCAGGCACTGGATAAAGCAGTGTGAGGGAGAGAAGAAGGAAAGAAGTGGATTCCCAAGATCCAGGAAGGATCTGACTTGAGAACTGATGTGCACAGAGAGAGCAAAGAGAGTCTCCAAGAAAGAAGGCAGTGTCTTCGCCCAGGGCCCAGTTCCATGGTGTGAGACAGGTACCTTGAACCTCAGAGGAACCATGACTATTGGCGACCCAGAGACCTCCATGGAGAAATGCGCCATTGGAGTGGAGGGCTGGACAGAGCGGACCACAGGGGTTGGTGAGTTGTTGGGGTTGGAGAAAGCAACCTGCTGAGACCCTCTTGGAGCGAGACCAGCTGAGCCCAGAACAGCTGCAACCCAGCTCCATCTAGTGGCTTCAAGGGTCAGTGTAGGCGTTTAAACCCCTAGGCTAACTTGCTAAGTTTGAGCCAGTGTGTTTTGTGGCAGGAGGCTGTTGCAAGCTCCACAGGTCCAGTTCCAGTCTCACAGCCAGAAACCAGCTTAAATTTCAGTGGCCTAATGAGGCAGGCTTTCTGGGATGATCTGCCACCCCGCCATGAATCTATGGCTGACTTGCTGGGATTAATTACCTTGGATATTGATTCTGTCTACCACCATTGTCTACAAGTGACAGGAGAGATATCTCAAAGTCAACTTTTTTCCCCTTATTTTCTTCTTCCTTTTGTTTTCATTTCTCTTTTCTTGTTTTTGTTTTTTTCTTGACCTTTCTTATTTTTTTGAGTGTGAACATAATTTCTAGTTTTGTTGCTGTTTTCTTCTGTCTGTTTTTCTTTCTTCTCTTTTTCTCCTATCTTCTCCAATAGTTTCCCAAAGTTTGTGTAATCTTCCTTTGTCCTCTGCCCTCTTAATTTCTTCCTCTTCTATTTCTCTATTTTTCCCTTATAATTCCTTTTAAATTTTCTCTCTGAGGCTAAAACTAACATTTTGAATGTTTATTTACTGCATACATTTTCCTGGTTTGTTTTAGATTTTGTTATATAGCCACAAATCTACTTCATATAGTGAAAGGTGGCAAATTAATAGTTACCACAGTCTGTTCTTTTCCAGGCTGTGTTTGATGCTATTGTTATTACTGACAGTAGTACCACTTTAGCCCAGGTGACATAACTGTGCTAACCAAGGTAAGGCACGGTGCCACTGAGCTAAATTCCAAGCTGATTTAATCATTCTAATCATTGTTCTTCCTGGTATACCAAGACTGAGATTGCCCAAGGTCCATAAAGAATACTATAGGCCAGTACCAAAGAGCAAGGGGCGAGACAAAGTAGGCAGCAACTTCTCCACCCCAATAAACTGAAGAAGTAGAATCTTGTAAGAGATTCATAACTGAAAAGCCAGCTCCACCTGGAAGACATATCTGCGAAGTAGTCAGTTTCTATGAGTTCTAAAGACTAGAAATAAAGCTACTCACCATAAGCAATCTACAAGCATCAACCCAGGAATTAAACTCAAAACAAAACAAAACAAGACACTTAAACAAGATAATTTTAATCTTTCAGCTCACCAAAGACAAAGTCATTTCCAATGAGGTGAAGCAATTCAAAAGCTACCCACCTAGACTCAGTGAAGTGGTAAAAGTGGACATAATGAAGCAGATGAACAAGACAAGAAAAAAAAAATAAAATCAGATAACTAGAGATGGTGACCATAATGAAAGACATGCTTAGTGACTAGAGCAGATATGGATTTTTAAAAAGTAGCGTTCCAAAATGTTGGAAACCTGAATGTCCAGCAGAGAAAAGCAATGGAATCCATGAAACAGGTTCTAGCAGATATCCAGGAGACTGAAAACTTCATTGAAAGTATACTCAGCTGAGTGAACCAATGTGAAGACAGAATGTGAGATATGGAAGCCAGGATTTGGATTAGCAATCTGAAAAGAAAGATTTCTTAAATATAGCAAGGGACCATGAAGAACCAACCCACTAGCTGCTAGATGATGCAAAAATGAATAATGTAAGATTCAGTGGAACCAATGAAAAATCAAGGACAGTGCAAATGATACCAAAACAAAACAAAACAAAACCCTGTTTCCAGAAGTAATGGCAGGAAACTCAAACAGGGAAACAGAATTTGACATACTGATCAGTGAGCCATATGGAACTCCAATTAGCCATGATCAAAAAAATCTACATCTGGGTCGGGTATATAGCTCAATGGTTCTGGCGCCTATCTTGCAAGCGCAAGGGCCCAGGTTCTATCCCTGCTAACCACATAACAATACTGGGTGTGGAGATTCACCCCAGCAGCAATCAGTACCACATACCACAGTGCCAGGCGTGGTGGCTCACACCTGTAATCCCAGCACTCAGGAGGCAGAGGCAGAAGAATTGCTGTGATGTGAGTTGGAGGCTGAGCTCAGGGCCAGCCTGAACCACAAAGCGATACCCTGTCTCAAAAAAACCTTAAAAAAAAAAAATCTACACCTAAGCAAATAGTAGTTAAGATTCCTGAAATCTAACACAAGAACAAAATATTAAAAGCTGTTAGTAAAAAAACAAATCACCTGTACAGGAAAGCCCATCAGAATCACAGCAGATTTCTGAACACAAATCTTCACGTCAAGGAGAGCTTGGAGTGAAGTATTTCTTTTTTCTTTCTTTCTTTTTTTTTTAGATGGGGTCTTACTGTATAGTTCAGAGTGGTCTTGAAATAACAACAATTCTGTCTTATCCTTCCAGGTGCTGAGAAAATGAACGTGTTCCACCTCACCCTATTGAAGTGAAGTATTTTAAGCTATAAGGTAAAACCGCTTTGAATCCAGATCGATGTAACCCTCAAAACTATCCATCAAAACCTTATGAAACTGAAACTTCCACAATGAAGAAGAGATTCATGACCACCAAATCAGCACTCAAAGTGTTTTGAAGGATATTCTACACAGAAAGAACAAGAATTACAACTCCATGAACTGCAATAGAATCAGTCAATTAGGCAAGGCAAGAAATTAAGCAGAGAAAGAAGAAAGAGAACCAACAGCAGGAAAAGAACCAAACTTTTGAGCAAAAGGACTTAGTAGGTGTCTACAGAATGTTCCAGCCCACAACATCAAAATGCATATTCTCCAGTGCACATGGGATGTTTTCTAAGACAGACCACATACTAGATCATACAACATGGTTAGGTAAATGCAAAAGAACTGAAATTATCCTATGTATACTTTCCAACCATAGTGCAATGGAATTGGAAATCAACAGCAGAGAAACTACAAGAACTTCATAAACATTTGGAAATTAAATACCTTCCTGAACAACCAATGGGCACAGATGAAATTAAAGAAGAAATTAGACTAGATGATAATACCAACACAATATACCAGAATTTGTGGATGCAATAAAAGGAATACGACAAATAAAATTTGTAGCAATGAAAACCCTATCAGGAAAACAGCAGGCTCAAATAAACAACTTAATGTTGCATCTCAAGCTTCTAGAGAAAGAAGAGCAAGTCAAGCCCAAAGCTCATATAAGGGAGGAAATTAAAAAGATCAGAGCAGTGGGCCGGGGAGTTAGCTCAGTGGTTCCGGCGCCTGTCTTGCAAGCGCAAGGGCCCGGGTTCGATTCCCCGGTAACCACATAACAATACTGGGTGTGGAGTCCCCACACCCAGCAGCAACCAGTACCACATACCACAGTGCCGGGTGTGGTGGCTCACGCCTGTAATCCCAGCACTCGGGAGGCAGAGGCAGGAGGATTGTGATGTGAGTTTGAGGCTGAGCTCAGGGCCAGCCTGAACCACAAAAGCAAGACCCTGTCTCAAAAAACCTTAAAAAAAAAAAAAAAAAGATCAGAGCAGAAATTAATGCAATGGAAAGTAAGAGAACAATACAAAGAGTCAACAAACTGAAGAGTTGATTCCCTTTGAAAGATTAAACAAAATTGACAAATCCTTAGCCAACCTTCCAAAAAAAGGAAAGACCCAAATCTATGCAATTAAGTATGAAAAGAGTAAAATCACAACAGATTCAAAAGATATGTATTCCAATAAGATGGGAAACACATAAGCAATAGACAAATTGATTCTTAGATATATATTAATTACCAAAGCTGAATCAAGAAGACATAAAATTCTAAGTGGACCAATGTCAGTCAATGAAATAGAAGATGTAGTGAAAAACCTACCCAGAGGGGCCAGGAATTTAGCTAGATGGTTCCAACACCTGCCTTGCAAGCACAAGGTCCTGAGTTGGGTCTCCAGTAACCACATAACACTGCTGAGTGTGGTGACTCATGCCCATTAACAATCACAATGCTAGGCGTGGTGGCTCATGCCTGTGATCCCAGCACTTGAGAGGCAGAGGCAGGAGGATTGCTGTGAGTTCAAGGCTTGCCTGGGCTACATAGTGAGTTTAGGGCCAGCCTGAACTACAAAAGCAAGACCTTATCTCAAAACAAACAAACACAACTTATGAAAGAAAAGTCCAAGGCCCAAGTTCTGACAGATTCACTGCTGAATTCTACAAGAAATTTAGGGAAGGACCAGGTGTGGTGGCGCATGTCTATAGTCACAGCACTCTAGAGGCAGTCAGTTAGATTGACATGAGTTTGAGGCTCCCCTGGGCTACACAGTGAGTTCAGGTCCAGCCTGAACTACAAAGTGAGAACCTGTCTCAAAACAAAATAAGCAAACAAAATAATAACAACAAAAAACAAACTTAGAGAAGACCTAAATGCCATTACTTCTTAAACTCTTTAATGAAATTGAAAGAAAAACAATACTACCAAATTCTTTCCAGGAAGCGAGCATTAGTCTGATACCAAGACCAGAGAAAGATCCATCCAAAAAAGAGTGACAGGCCAATCTCCATAAAGAATGTAGAGGCAGGGTCGGGGAGTTAGCTCAGTGGCTCCGGCGCCTGTCTTGCAAGCGCAAAGGCCCGGGTTCGATTCCCCGGTAACCACATAACAATACTGCGTGTGGAGACCCACACCCAGCAGCAACCAGTAACACATACCACAGTGCCGGGCGTGGTGGCTCACGCCTGTAATCCCAGCACTTGGGAGGCAGAGGCAGGAGGATTGTGATGTGAGTTTGAGGCTGAGCTCAGGGCCAGCCTGAACCACAAAGCGAGACCCTGTCTCCAAAAACCTAAAAAAAAAAAAAAAAAAGAATGTAGAGGCAAAAACCCTCAGTAAGATACTGGCAAATAAAATGCAACAAATCATCAAGAATGTTCTACACCATGACCAAGTTGGAGTCATTCCAGGGCTGCAGGGGTGATGGAACCTGTGCAAATTAATAAATGTAAAATACCATATTAATAGAGCCAAGGACAAAATCCTATGTAATCCTCCAATAGATGCAGAAAAAAGTATTTGGCAAGGTCCAACACCCATTCATGATAAAAATAAATACTACAAAAAATTGGAATATTCTTTATCTCAGTCTGATAAAACCAACAGCCAATATTGTACTAAATGGACAAAAAGTGAAAGTTTTCACTCTAAAATCTGGGGCAAAATAAGGGTGCCCACTATCACTACACTTGGTTGTTTTTGTTTTTTGGCACCAGGTGTCGAACTCAGGGCCTTGAACTTGAGAGGCAGGTGCAGCACCACTGAGCTAAACCCCCAGCCCACTATCACCACTTTTGTTCAGTATAGTTGTGGAAATATTCACCAGAGCAATTAACAAAAGAAAGACATGCAATGAATAAGAATCAGAATGAAAGTTAAATTAGCATTATTTGGGCCAGGGATTTAGCTCAGTGGTTCTGGCGTCTGCCTGGCAACCATAAGGTCCTGAGTTTGATCCCTGATAACCACATACCACAGTGCAGGATGTGATGGTTCACGCCTGTAATCCCAGCACTTGGGAGGCAGAGGCAGGATTGCCGAGAGTTCAAGGTTAGCCTGGGGTACGTAGTGAGGCAGAGGCAGGATTGCCGAGAGTACAAGGCTAGCCTGGGGTACGTAGTGAATTCAGGGCCAGCTTGAACTACAAAGTGAGATCCTGTCTCAAAAAAAATTATCATTATTTGCAGATGATGTGATAGTCTACATTAAAAACTCCACCAAAAGACTTCTAGGTTTGATATCCAAGTTCAATAGCATAGCTGGTTAAAAAATCAGCACTCAAAAATCAATAATGTTTCTATATATAACTAACAAATTCACTGAGAGAGCAGTTAAGGAAACAATACCTTTATCTACAGCATCTGAATAAAGAAATAACTAGGAATCAATCTAAGGATGGAAGCAAAAGAGTTCTATATTGAAAACTAAAGTACTCTGAGAAAGGAGATATACAGGATACTAGAAAGACATCCTTGTTCATGGGTAGAAAGAACTAATATAGTAAAAATGGCCATGCTTCCAAAATTATGATACAGTATTATCCAGTCTTGATGAAAATTCCAATAACATATTTCATATAATTAGAGAAAACAATCCTAAAATTCTTTCGGAATCAGAAGAGACATAGAAAAGCAAAGGTAAGTCTGGGCAAAAAAGACAGAGCAGAGAGCATCAGAGTTCCTGACTTGAAATTATGCTAAAAGAGTAATATGATAAAAACAGCCTAATGCTGACCAAAAAAAAAAAAAAATATATATATATATATATCTGAGGGTCTGTGGAACAGATTAGAAGATGCAGAAACAACTCCAAATGTACTTAGCCACCTGATCTTTGACAAAGGAGCCAAATACCGTCACTGGGAGAAAGATAGCCTCTTTAATAAATGATGCTGGAAAAACTGGCTTTCCATATGCCAAAGAGAGAAACTAGACCCATCTCTTTCATCACACACTACACTAAAATTGAAATGGATGAAAGATCTACATATTGAAACGGAGACACTAAATCTGCTGGAAGAGAGAATAGGTAGAATACTTGAAGGAAGACAGAAGCAGGCAATGACTTCATGAACAGAAACTAGGCCACATGGGAATACTACAAAGAATCAACAACTGGAAGCCGGAGGGGTGCACATCTGTGGTCTCAGCACTTAGGAGGCTAAGTCAAGAGGACCACCATGCATTGGAGGCCAGCCTGGGGTAAGCAGTGCGATTGAGGCCAGCTTGAACTACATAGAAAGACTCTGTCTCAAAAGCAAAGTAAACCAGGGCCGGGGATTTAGCTCAGTGGTTCTGGCACCTGTCTTGCAAGCACAAGGACCCGGGTTCAATCCTGGTAACCACATACAATACTGGGTGTGGAGACTCACACCCAGCAGCAATCAGTACCACATACCACAGTGCTGGGCGTGGTGGCTCACGCCTGTCATCCCAGCACTCAGGAGGCAGAGGCAGGAGGATTGCTGTGATGTGAGTTTGAGGCTGAGCTCAGGGCCAGCCTGAACCACAAAGTGAGACCCTGTCTCAAAAAACAAAACAAAAGAAAGTAATAAAAAAAAAATGAAAAACAAAAAGACAAAACCCAGCTGGGACCTTATATTATTAAAACACTTTTTCACAACAAGAAAAATCACCAAAAGAGGGCCAGGGGTTTAACAGTGGCACTGTGCCTGCCTCAGAAGTGCAATGTCCTAAGTTCAATCCTTGGTACTTAAAAAAAAAAAAAAATCAGGCCAGGGATCTAGCTCAATTGTTTCAGCGCCTGTCTTGCATGCTCAAGGACCCAGGTTCGATCCTCGGTAACCAATACTGGGCATGGAGACTCACACCCAGCAGCAATCAGTAGCACATACCACAGTGCCGGGCATGGTGGCTCACACCTGTATCCCCGCAGTCGGGAGGCAGAGGCAGGAGGATTGCTGTGATGTGAGTTTGAGGCTGAGCTCGGGGCCAGCCTGAACTACAAAGCGAGACCCTGTCTCAAAAAACAAAACAAACAAACAAACAAAGAGCAAAGAGACGACCAGCAATGTGAGAAAACAATTTTGCCAGCTCTTTTTTTTTTTGAGACGGGTGTCACTTTATAGTTCAGGCTGGTCCTGAGCTCAGCCTCAAATTCACATCAGTCCTCCTGCCTCTGCCTCTTGAGTGCTGAGATTACAGGCATGAGCCACCATGCCCACCATTGTGGTATGTGGTTACTGTAGATTGAACTCAGGACCTGGCACTTGCTGTGCAAGCTCTGGAACCACTGAGTTAAATCTCTGGCTCCTATGCCAGCTATTCTTCAGACAAAGTATTAATATCTAGAATATGTGATGAACCCAAAATATCAGACCCTCCTCAACTTACAGACCCAATTCAAAAGTGGGTATCTGAAATGAATAGATATTTCTCAAATGAAGAAGTAGAAACAGCAAATAAATATATGAAAAAATGTTAAATATCACTGGTCGGTCAAAAGATACAAATCAAAACAATGCTGAGATTCCATTTCACTCCAGAAAGAATGGCTGCTATGAAGAAATCAGCCAATAACAAAGGCTGGCATAGGGGGTGGGAATGTAGCTCAGTAGCACAGCACCTGCCTCACAAGTGCAAGGTCCTGAGTTCAAAAATAATGCTCAAAAAAAAAAAAAAAATGCTGGCAGGGATGTTGATGGGGTGGGGGGGGACCTTTCTACATTTGTTGATGGTAGGTTAGACTGGTGAAAATCAGTGTGGAGATTCCTCAAACAACTGAAACTAGAGGTTCCATCTGATCCAGCTATTCCCTTCCTGGTATCTTACCGAAAGACTTAAAAGCATCATACCACGGTGATATATGCACAACAATCTTTTTTTTTTTTTTTTTAGGTTTTTTGAGACAGGGTCTCGCTTTGTGGTTCAGGCTGGCCTTGAGCTCAGCCTCAAACTCACATCACAATCCTCCTGCCTCTGCCTCCCGAGTGCTGGGATTACAGGCGTGAGCCACCATGCCTAGCGCTGTGGTATGTGGTACTGGTTGCTGCTGGGTGTGGGTCTCCACACCCAGTATTGTTATGTGGTTACTGGGGAATCCAACCCGGGTCCTTGTGCTTGCAAGACAGGCGCCGGAACCACTGAGCTAACTCCTCGGCCCCTGCACAACAATCTTTATAGCAGAACAATTTATAATAGCTAAATCTTGGAAATGACCTAAATGCCCCAAAATTGGCGACCAGATAAAGAAGATGTGTGATTTTTTAAAAATAAAATAAAATGGAGTACTACTCTGCTAAAAAGAAGGATGAGCTTTCGACATTTCTAGCTAAAGAGATGGACCTTGAGACTACACTCTTAAATGAAATAAATTGGACACATGTTTAAACACTACATTGTTTCTCTGGTGTGAGAAACTGAAAGTAGAAATAAACACTAAAATCTAGAATGAATACTGGGAAATGGGAAGAGAATGTTTTAGGGAAGGGGAACAAAGAAAGGGTGAGGGTAAAGGAAGGGAGAAGGGAAAAAGTGAAAATAGAAGGAAAAATTCAAACAAAGTTTTTGTGTATAGGGTGGGGGTTGAGGGGAAGAGGGAATGGGGGAAAAGTTGGCAAGGTACATCATGTACAGGTGCAAATTCCTTATGATGAGTGTTATCATTATTTATATCAAAATGTACTAATGAATGTTTTGCTTTTTAAAAAGGAGAAAAGAATTATGTGGACAGTAAAAATAAGAGAGAAAAATTAAAGAAAAAAACAATTAAAAGGCAGAAGAGGAGAAAAGGAAGAAAAAGGATAAGAAGCAAAGAAAAAAGAAAAGTCTCCAAACCCGAGTGAACTAGCGAAAAAGAAGGAAGGGAAAGAGAGAAGAAAAATAAAGAGCAAAACAAAGCATAGCTGGTCATGATGGGGCACATCTGTAATCTCACCGCTCAGAGGCTGAGGCAGGAGGATCACTGTGAAATCAAGGCTGCCCTGGACTACAGAGTGTGTTGAAGCCCAGCCTGAACTGCACAGCAGGACCCTGTCTTTACAAAAAGAAAGGAAAGGTTCTCTGATTTTGCATGTGTGGTTTTCTTTTGGATCCACAATCTGGGGCAGTGTCCAAGTAGAGACACGTCTCCGGTAGATAAGGAAGGGTTCCGACCCGCTGTCTGCGCCAGGTGCAGGCGCCGGCAGGCCGCAGGACTATTAGAGCAAAGACACGTAGGCCACGACTGTCGACTCTGACTCAAGAGCCGCTCAGGCAGAGCTGGCCTGGCCGTGGGGGTGGGGCATGTGTCATTCAGTTAAAACCCTTGAGGGCGTCTTTCCAGCCTGCGCCCTCTCTGGCTGCCTGTCACCTAGTTGATATTGAGACATAACTTTGGGAACCCTGCAGTGAAGCCATTGCTTTTGTTTTGTTTTAGACAGGGTCTCACTTTGTAGTTCAGACTGGCCCTGACCTCACTAGGTAGCCCAGGCTGGCCTTGAACATACAGCAATCTTGTCTCTGCCTCCCCAGAGCTGGGATTACAGGTACGCCATCACGCCCAGCTAGTGAAGCCATCCTGAGGTACGCCATCACGCCCAGCTAGTGTAGCCATCCTGAGGCTGCTGTGAGTCCGGGGTTCAAACAATCCACGGTGCTTGGACTGTCACTCGCCAGCTCTTGCGTGTGGAGGTGCTCGTGTGAGAGCAAAATCCCATGCTGTCCGTCAGACCACAACCCCTCCTGGTGTGTCCCCCACCTCGGTTCTCCCTGGAGCCCTTTGGTGTCCCCAGCTCTCACTCTGTCTCGGTAGATGCAGTGTTCTCGTCCTGTGAGCCCCCAGCCAGCCTGAGCCAGGGAGAAAGTGCGGACTGTCCCATCCCTTGCGCACATTTGCCTGCTGTGTTCTGTGTCTTCAGCTTCTCTGTAGGTTTTAATTTTCCTGTCAGATCCCACCTGGTTCCTAGGGATCTGCTTTTCTCTTTTTGTTTTCCACAAGTTATTTTCCAGTGTCTGGATTCTGAATCAGAGGGCTGAATAGTTCTCACAGCTCTGCCATTTTCCTGAAAATCCTCAGATTGTTTTGATTGTGAGCCTTCGTCGAAGCTTTTTCCTTTTTTGGCTACATGACTTCTTTTCCGGTTTTTCTTTGAGTGACTTTTACTTCTCTTCCTATCTTTCTATCTGTCTATCTTTCTTTCTGACAAGTTCTCAGTGTGTGGGCCATGGGCCTCTGGAGTGTTGGGATCACGGGTGTGCCTGGCCCCCTCCACTCTCGTTGCTGACCATCTTTCTAAGCTTTCATGTATGCTTCTCCGTTACGTTTGCTCTTACTCTACAACTCTCACTAGGTTGGTTTATTTTTGTTGTTTCAAATTACCATGTGGTTTATACAAATGACTCTCAGTTCCATTTTCAGCCCAGACCTCTCTATAAAACTGTAGGGGCACTACAGGGTTCAGGTACTTATGGGCCTCTCCATTTGCCTGGTTACATTTGTGTCACATGATCGCACCTAACATTGTTTTTGTGTATTTCTTTTTTAGATAGCTATTTAATATGTTATTTAAGCCAGGTGTGGTGGTGCATGCGGGTAATTCCATATGTGTGTATATGTGAATACGTGTACATAGAGTATGTTATTTACTGAATTGAACTCACAGCCATTTGTGCCTTAATGAAGCTTATCTAACACATTTTTTTCCTCCCTAACACATTTTCTTTGTAATGTGTCATAGACTACTTACACTTAGGAATGTCATCCAGCCCTTTAGCACGCAGTTTAAGGGCCATTTTTAAACAGTGAAATTTCAAAAAAATCATAAAAATGTAAAAAATGTGACACCAGACTGCAAGAGGACAGTCATTTATAGCATGGGAGCTAAGGGAGGAAGGCAGCACACTTGTTGGACCAAAGCTGGGAAAACGTGCACCAAGTGACCCAAACCTCTCAGTGTCCTGTGTCTGTCATTTAGCTCCAACCCCTCAGGCGGGCTTCCAAAACGCTGCAGGTATTGATTTGAGGGCTACAGTAAAATGATCCTTGATCCCTAGGAATTGAGAACTGTAGGCAAATTGATAAGGCAAATTCACAGGACAAAACTTGCAAATAATGCCACCAGGTTGCTTGGCTCTTTGGGTTGCTGTGGCCTGGGATGTCGTCATCTTGGCAGGCAGTTTCCAAGTTGCCTCCGCAGGGAAGCGGCTATCAGAGGGAATTTGCAAGCTATTCAATGCTGTGGTCAGTGTCCATTCACTGGACATAGCTCATCCCCCGTGCTCTCCTAACTGCACGGGCCCTAGGAACTGTGGGAAATAATTAGCTAGTAAGCAATAAATCCCTTAGTGACCAAAGACACGCCAAAAAGGACAAAACAATCAGGCCTCTCCACAGAGGTCTCCCTCCTTTGTTGGGCAGACAGCATCCTAAGAGGCTTTAGAAAGAAGGGTGTTTCCGAATCAAATCGTCCATTCCTTGGCATTCCTAGGAATTTGTGCTTGCCAGCTGCCTGGTCAGAGAATTCCAGTCACCCCTCAGGGCTCATCCACTTCACTCTAGCAGGACACATGATTAAATTTTTGTTCTAGTCACCTGCAGTGTCGGTTTGCTGGTCTGTTTTTCTCTGCTTTTTGCAATCCAAAGGTTGGAACTTGTTTTTCCCTTGTTGAACTTTACTCACCTAAAAGCAGTAACCACAAGAATTCAAATAGGCTGATACCTTTGCTAAAACCCCAAAGCACCCAGTTCGCACAGTCCCTGAGTCCTCAGCAACAGAAGGATCACTTAACTGTGTTGCGTGTTTGCCAAGAAATATTTCACTGTTTGAGGGATCTTCAGTGTTCCTGTCACTGCCTGGCTCAACATGTTCTGCAGTCATTTCCCTTACCAGGGCTCCACATCAGCAGATTCAGTCAGCCATGGGTCGGAAAGATTTGTCAAACAGATCCAAGTTGTAATTTTACAGGCCCTATTTGGACCAGCTTTAAAAAAGCCCAGTATGGTCCCCTACTATCTTGGTGACTGACTCCAAGCCATCCCTTTTTGGGAGCTTCAATTTCCTTGTGTATAAAATGGAAGGTCCCGCCTCCCCAGGAATCCGCATGTCCATATCTTGCTGAAATTCTAGGATCCTAAGTGAATCTTCTAGGGCAGTAGTGCTGAATGTGCGGGCCCAGGGGAGGGAACCGGGATGGGCTCTGGGGAAGGAGGGACAGAAAACAGGCCTCGGTGGCGCCTCTGTGTAATTACTGTTTTGAGCTGGAGAAAATAAAGGTTTACTTACTGAATGGTTTGTTTGTGCGTTATCTGGGATCCTGCCCAGCTTTTCACATTTTGGGGTTCTAGGCAGTGAATCTAAAGCAGCTCCCTTTTCCTGATGCTCCAGCCCTGGTCTGGGCCTTTGTCCTCTTACTCTGCTGTTTGTACCTGGCTGCCGTGTTCTGCTCTCTTGGATTCCTTTTTATTTTTTTCCCTTTATTGAGTTTCTTGGTGCATTTTAGAAATATACTAGGATCATGTTTATCATTAAGAGTTTGCACCTGTACATTATTTGGACTCCTCCCTCAGTTTTTTTAAATTTTACTCGATTCTTGGGCTTTTTTTTTTGGTACACTCTCTTTTCTTATATTTGTCTGCATTTTCTGTACTAGTTAGGGTTCTGTAGAGGAACAGAATCCATTGAAAACAAGGAGATTCATTAGCTGCTGTTAAGGCTCAGAGGCAGGAGAATCTGCAGTGAGTCCGCACGGCGAGAGCCACAGGTGCCAAGCGCCCCTCAGCCTCGGAAGACAGCTGCAGACACGAGGGAGCAATGGTACAGCACCAGTCAAGGCCGGAGGCCTGTACGCTCCCTCAGGAGCCTGCTGAGAGCCTTCTCAGAAGGCTGAAGAAAATGGAGACTGGTCTCCAAGGGCAGAGCAAAGTGGAGCTCTTCCCACATGGTAAATTCCCTTCGTTCTCCTTATACCCTATCCAGGCTATAAGGCTTCAGCTGGCGCCACTCGTGTCCTGCTGGTTCTTCCCTCATAGTGCAGCCTGTCTGTCGTCCACAGGCACACCCAGGCTGTGCTCGGGGGTCTGCTCCACTCAAGCCAACATGATAGTCACCCCTGGATGACACCACTGGGTCTCTAATTCCCCATCTCCACCTCTGCCTCCTTCTTTGGCACCCCAAGTGCCTATATGAAGCCCTTTGTTGTGATCTGTGTCTAGACGTCTGTCCACGCCCTCCAAGCCTCACATGGTCATAGGCTGTTTTGAAGGTGCCTGGATCTAGAGTGTGTGATTGATTCATGGTGGGGCTGGGCCCAAGGGCATCTGCCCTGAGTAATCTGAAAAGATGGAAGGGGCAAGGCCGGGGATTTAGCTTAGTGGTTCTTTCAATTCCACTTAACCCACATACAGTACTCGATGTGGAGACTCATGCCCAGCAGCAATCAGTACCCAGTGCCGGGCGTGGTGGCTCACGCCTGTAATCCCAACACTTGGGGAGACAGACAGGAGGATTGCTGAGAGGTGAGTTTGAGGCTGAGCTCAGGGCCAGCTGAACTACAAAGCAAGACCCTGTCTCAAAAAAAACCCCCAAAAACCCAAATCCCTCCCCTCTAACTTTAGGTGTTGAGTATTTTGTCTCAGCAGTGAACAAGAAGTAACTAACACACCCTTCCTCCCCATCCTCTGTAGAAGCACGCTGTTCTCCAGAGCCAAAGGATCAGGATTCAGTGGCTGTGGTGACAAACATGTCATCAGGTTATGAAATTGCTTCCTGTGAGACCACACTACAGTCTCAGCACAGCCTCAGGCTGCTCAAGGTGCCCTGCCCTCCCCCGAGAGGTGAAAGTGACCTGACTCACTGGTATACCAGCCTCCCTGGACACCTGGCTCAGTCGCTGCTGCTGCTGCTGCTACACAGGTAAGAGGAGAGGTGAGCGGGTCTGGGATGAAGGGAAGGGCTGCTGGGAAAGAGATTTAAGAATGTGGAGTTTAACCAGTGAGATAAAAGCTGAAGGGACAGGGCTGGGGAGTTAGCTCAGTGGTTCCAGCGCCTGTCTTGCAAGCACAAGGACCCGGGTTCGATTCCCCAGTAACCACATACCATACTGGGTGTGGAGACTCACGCCCAACAGCAACCAGTACCACATACCACAGTGCCGGGTGTGGTGGCTCATGCCTGTAATCCCAGCACTCGGGAGGCAGAGGCAGGAGGATTGCTGTGATGTGAGTTGGAGGCTGAGCTCAGGGCCAGCCTGAACCACAAATCAAGACCCTGTCTCAAAAAAAAAAAAAAAAATGCTGAAGGGACAAGGAGGAGAGGGAGAGGCTGGTACTATGCTCTACAATGAGAGCTAAGATAGCAAGCAGGCCATGACTTTCGGCAGGCCAAGAAGGGTGAGCCTGGAGCGCCCTTCTCCGGGCCGTTTCTCTCCTAGGTAACTTTTAACAGCTGCTCTTAAGGAAGTAACGAAAGGCCAGTGCTGAGGGTGTGGGCTTGGGAAACCTGGAGGTGGAGACCTGACAGTGGCGGCCTCCAGAGTGGAGGGGAAACCCGAGGAGAGGAGTTTGGGGTTTGAGAGCAGTGTGGCTTAGGGGTTTGGGGATGTGGCTTCTGCCTTAGTGTCTTGGTTTACATGTCCTGTGTCTCAGTTTCCCCATGTGTGAAGTAAGCTTACCACCTTAGCTCCTGCAGAACTGTAAGGGATTAAATGAGTTGGTGCTGTATGAGTACATTGCTCAGAACAGTGCCTGGCACACAGTGCTTAATAAACGTTAGCTAATAAAAAGGGAGTGTGGAAAAAACCAACAAGACTAGGCTCCTCCGCCCTGTCACTAATTCAGGACAGCAGTGCCAACAGATTTCCTCATATGGGCCATATGAGCTGAGTTTCAGCTACCTAAAACCAAACGAAAGGGAGAAGGCACTGGGGACATAGCTCAGTGGTTCTGGTGCCTGCCTCGCAAACACAGGGTCCCAAGTTCAATCCCTAGTACTGGAAAAAAAGAAGAAAAAATGTTCTTGAAAAGAGAGGAGCAAGTAGATGGAGGGGATCCAGCAGGGGCTGCGTGTAGGTGGCTTTCTGACACAGCAGCACTGACCTCTCTCCCTTTATCCCATCTCAGCATTCACACCAATAACTTCTGCGCTCACGGCTGCCTCACTTTTGGAGAAGCCTCTGGTTGCCACAATATTAAGGGCTCTGAGCCAGGGTCAGAATCTTTAGCTGGATGAAGCGCGTACTGACCACACCCTGCCTGTCCTGCCTCCGCACCAGGGCACCCAGCAGCGCTTTCCTGGGCTGTGCAGACTGGGCTTTCTATCTGGACCACTGCCGTCCTCCTCCCCCCGCCTATGCACCGGAACCTCCTAGCCGACAGTAGCCATCCCTGCGGAGACCCCAGCACCCAGCCCTGCCAGCTTCTCCATCCATGCCAAGTCTGCCCCCCACACCCCCTCCTGGCACTGCTGTCCTCTGCCCGATGGTGGTATGTATTCTCATGGGCACCACGTGCCAGTACTGGCTGCAGGCTTGCCTTGCCAGTTTTCTGGTCAACTTCTATGTGCGATCTCTACTAGCTTCTCCTTTTCAGCCCTGCCTGGTCCCTCTGCCACCTGGTAAGACAGCTCTGGGCCAGTCATTCCCACCTCCCACCAGCATCTCTCAGCTTCCTCCTGCTCTGGCCTGCCCCAGCCTGCCCTCTGTGCCCTTCCCTCCGGAGATCTCCTGGGGAGAAGTGACTATGTGGGTTGAGTGTAGGTGGGTGCAGGCTCTGGCCCCCAGCACCAGGCATGTGGCAGGCGTGTGTGCCAAGCCCTGTGGGCGGCAACTTCCTGCTGACAGCCTCTGACAATGACACTTTGTGTGAACCCTGGTGCCCCTCTGGCCTTGGCTAACAGACTAATGCAGGATAGGCCATGCAGGCAATAACACTTGCTCTCCAGAAGGGATCTGGGCCCCTTCTACCTTCTCTGCCACATCTGAGGCTATCCCCTCTCTGCCTGGCCCTGGGCCCTTCCTGCTGTGCATGCTGTCCTGGTTGCCATGCTGCCAGCTCTCTGTGCCAGCCTGTGCCTACCCTACATGCTTGACTAACTCCTGTGTCTGCTGACCTTCCTTCTGAGGACAGAGGGGGGAGGGGCTGAGGCCCAGGATCCATGTCAGGTTCCGCTGCTCTTCTGTCTTCCAGACCACTGGTCCTCCTGCGATGCCTTCCTCCCAACCAGCCGGCGAAGTGTGCTGTGGATGGTCTGGAAGACCTGAGCAGGAACAGCCAACTTCCACCACTGTCAGTCTCAGCTCTGCAGGAACCCCTGTCCTGCTTCTGTGTGAAGGATCTTCCAGGGGAAAGCTCTGGGCCTCGCAGATCCTAGTGCTGGTGGCAGGTGGAGGGGCGCGTACGAGGGCTGAGTGGTGGCCGTGGCCTGGGGTTCCTGTCCACGTGACCTCCTTTTCCTGCTTTATCTGCACATGGACCCAGTCTCCAGCAGCTGGTGCTTTCATCAGAGACAGGGGCTGTGTAGGGCTTTCTGATGCTCCTGCATTGTTCCTGGGCCAAACTGCAGGTGGCAGCAAGGGTGGGAGAATCCAAGGGCCCAGGGCTCCTGCAGCCTCATGTTCAGGGGTTGCCTGAGTGGGAGGAAGACGTGTCTCCAGGGCCCCCACCCCAGGTAGCACCATCCAGGACCAGGTCTGGAGTCCCCCGAGAACCTGCTGCTCTGCGGGCCCTGGGCCTCACCTCCCAGGGCTTGGCTGACTACCACTCATCCTCCTCTGGGCCGTCTAGGGGCCTGACACACTTCCCACCTCCACCATCCCTGCTGCCCATGGTAGAGTGTAGCACCCCACCCCGCTCCTGCCAAGGTCAGGCTAGTCTCACCCACCTGAGCAGGCCCTCCAGAGCTCCTCTGCTACACAGGCGAGTCTCCTTCTGCTGCGACAGCAGGCTGCAGAGGGTTAGGGGACCACAGCGGGTCAGGTGAAGGGAGAAGGCCATGGCTCCCTACACTCCTGTCAGCTCCCTCCCCCCTGCAGTGCTGCAGTGACTATCGCTGCCCCAGCACCTTGCCCCTCTTCTGCAGGCCTCTTGTCTCCTCTGCTCCTCAGCTCCATGCACTCCAGGCCTTCTGAGGCAAGGTCTGGTTGGGGCTTGTCCCTGCCTGGCCCCCAGGCTGTTACACCTCATAGCTCTAGCTCGCCCGAGCACAGCACAGGTGCAGACCTTCAGGTATGGGAGGAGAGGGATATGGGCACTGGGTGGGAGGGGGCTCAGAGGCTCCCCATGGCTGGTGCTGCCGGCACATCACCCCTGCAATGATCGCAGGGTTCAGGGAGCTCTGTGGCCATGTGGATGTTCGCAGCTCCTCAGCTCCTGACGCAGGCAGCGGGACCCGCACTGTCTACAATGTCAGAGGGTGAGAGAAATCTTCCTGGCCAACCCTCCACTTTCACATGAAAAGACAAGACTCTTTGGGTGTCCGGCTAGCAGCCATGTGACCTCAGTAACCTGCAGTGTGAGGGTGCTTAGAGGTACACTGCTTTGGTGGCATGAGGGCAGAGTGCAGACCCTCTTGCCTGTCACTACACTGCCATACCTGGCACTGCGAGCAACCGGTGCTGACCACTTGGCTGGACTATCTGCTCCCTGCCCTCACTGAAATTGCTACAGCTGGACACTGAGCAGCAGGTAACAATCTCACTTCACCCTTCAATTTCTCCTACCTCCTTTATCCATCATCCCTTGACCTTTTGGTGCCTTCTCCCTTTCCTTCTCTTCCCTTCCATCTCTGTTTCTCTTAGAGAGATAACAAAGCAAAGTTAGAAATTATTATAAGGCAGTTAGACAAAGCTGGATCCTCAACAGAGAAAAATAATTGAGGCACATTCATGGTCTACTGGCTAGTATATGATTAGAGATGAATAGCAGTGATTGATACTCTAAATGACATCAGTCTCCCTAGTCCATTTCCTTCCTGGAAATTACTTGTTTGTGACTTGTTTTCCCTTTTAACCCTGTTTAATCAAAATCCACCTGGGTGACTACTTATAATCTTATTGGTTTTGTCCCACCTCATGCCCACGTCATGATTTTCCACTGGGTCTTACAATTTTGTCCCCTTTGCCCCTGCCCTATCTCATGGCTCTGCTCCATAAAACGCCTCTGAGAAATGGGGTGGGTGGGCAGCTCACCTCGCCACCTCCTCTGGTCTCTTAAAAGCTATCTCTTTCTCACTCACTGTCCCTACTCTCGGCCCCCTTTGTTCCTAGAAGTCACACTCTGGCATTAGAGAACACAAATTCGCGTTTCCAATATCTAGCGGGTTAGGAGTTACAGTATTCCCCTTGTTTGGATTATTTGCACTTATGTGGTTGACTCGCCCTCGATGTCTGGGTTCCCTGGTGCCCTGTGTCATTTGGACCATGATGCAGAGAGGCAGGACAGAGTTCAAGGCACCGTAAGCCCTGGAGGTACTATAGTTGCTGGGAGGCGGCTCTTCTTCCTTTGTTTTAGATACAGTTTCTCTGGAAGAGCCAGATGCGGTGGGCACATTTACAATCCCAGCACTTGGGAGGCTGAGGCAGGAGAATCATTGTGAGTTCCGGGCCATCCTGGGTTACTTGGGGGGACCCTGTATCAAAAAACCCAAAAAGAAAAGCCCACAAACAAAAAGGTAATTTATATGGAAGGAGATGCAGGTGTCCACCAACCTTACCCTCAGGCATCTGCAGTGAGTAGTGTTGAATAGTTGGTTTAGTTGAGTATTCTTTTTTTTTAGGTTTTTTGAGACAGGGTCTCGCTTTGTGGTTCAGGCTGGCCTTGAGCTCAGCCTCAAACTCACATCACAATCCTCCTGCCTCTGCCTCCTGAGTGCTGGGATTACAGGCGTGAGCCACCACGCCCGGCGCTGTGGTATGTGGTACTGGTTGCTGCTGGGTGTGGGTCTCCACACCCAGTATTGTTATGTGGTTACCGGGGAATCGAACCCGGGTCCTTGCGCTTGCAAGACAGGCGCCAGAACCACTGAGCTAACTCCCCAGCCCAAGTATTCTTTTTTTGTTTTTGTTTTTCTGTGTGAAGTACTGGAGTTGAAAGTCAGGACCTCGAGAATTCTAGGCAAGTTCTACCCCTGAGGTGGAACAGGATGGTCTCAACCTCTTCTCGATCCCCTCCCTGTGCTCTTCCGCTTTGCCACCGTCACACCTACTCTGACTGGAGTTTAGACTCAGAAGCGCTGGCACAGTCTCAGCCCTGTCACTCGCCCGCCTGTGTCCTTCAGCAAGGCTTTTTGCCTCTCTAAGCTTCAGTTTTCTCTTCTGTAGAATGAACATTAAAATGATACTTACAGATAGTTATTGTGAAGATTAAGTAAGACAAAGCATGTAACATATTTAACACAAACTGGGTTCTGGAGCACTGTAAGGCAGGTGAGCTGAAGGGGGGCCTGGTCAAGCGAGGTTCCCGAAAAAGGGGACACATGTGGAAAAGAGAGTACAAAAAAGCAGGGACCAACTTCATTTTCCAGCATCAGGCAGCTTCAGAGTATGAGCTTGGCGGAGCAGCTTGGGAGCTGAAAGGCTGCTGTGTTTGTCAGCTTTTCTGAGACACAGTAAGATCAAACCACAAGTGACCTTGCATAGCCGTGCGGTGGGTGTGTGGCCATCCATGCTGATTCATTATTGCTATAACAAAGTCTGCTGTGCACCTGTGCTAAGCGACAGTCGTGTCCTCATGTGCCCTCTGACATCCTCAGATGCCCAGGCTTTGGTACATTTTACAGCGGCCTCCTACGGGGCGCACACCTGTAATCCCAGCTTCTAAGGAGCTCAAAATAGGAGAATCACCAATTCAAGGATAGCCTGGGCTACAAAATATAAGGTTCCTGTCACAAAACACTGTAAAATGTTTTTTAAAAGGCTGAGGAGTATCTCGATGAGACAGCCCTTGCCTAGCATTCTCAAAACCTTGCATTCAGTCTCCAACACTGGAAGAAAAAAATTAACATAATGTTTTCCCTTATGTAAGCTCCCAATAGACATTTGCTGTTATTATTTTAATTCAGTAGGCCACTGGCCAAGCCAGAATAAATACAAATAATTAGGTATCACCTTCTCTTTACTCACTCCAAATGAACTGGGGGCTCCAGGACCTGAAGACTTGGCTCTAGTCGCAGTTTACCACACTTCTAATAGACTGACTTTGAGAACATCACTGGGCCTCTGTAAGTCTTTATTTTCTTCCTTTCTTTTTTTCTTCTTTCCTTCTTTCCTCCCTCTTTCCCTTCCTTCTTTGCCTCCTGCAATATTGGGGATCAAATTTACAATCTCGGGCCGGGGAGTTAGCTCAGTGGTTCCGGCGCCTGTCTTGCAAGCGCAAGGACCCGGGTTTGATTCCCCGGTAACCACATAACAATACTGGGTGTGGAGACCCACACCCAGCAGCAACCAGTACCACATACCACAGTGCCGGGCGTGGTGGCTCACGCCTGTAATCCCAGCACTCGGGAGGCAGAGGCAGGAGGAT
>PVIR01022096.1:0-28626 GCA_004026965.1 Petromus typicus
AAAAAAAAAAAAAAAGAATAATGTATGGGGGGGGGAAGGATCTACAGTTCGAGAGAAGGAGATAGATTAGGAGGCACAGGGGAATCAAAATAATGAAGATGTATTAAATACATGTTCCTACTCTCTAAAATGAATGTAAACTTCATGTACTATAAACATGTACTAGTAAAATGAGGTAAAACAAAATTAATCTCTGCTAAAGCAGACAACCACTATACTACTCCGAGTTCCCAAAGTCGCACAGCTACTCCCAGAGCTTTATTTTTCATCTCAATTCATGATCAATTTGTGTATTTGTGAATGTCTGTAACAAATTTCAACTACAGTTTAAACCTAATGAGACTGGAGGTCAAATCTTTTTTGTACATTCTTTTCTCCCCAGGATCTTGTGGAGCACATTTTATGGAGTTGATGCCCAGTAAACACATATTGCACAAGTGGATAAGTGATAAGATGAATGCACACGTAGTGTGGAAAGGTAACATCAAATATATTTCGCAGATGCTGCCTTTTTGGAAAAAGATTTTCCTATTGATCTTTATTAATTTTATAACTCACATTCAATTTATTTAGGAGAAAGTACTAGGAACAGGTATGACCTACATTTTATGGTTTTAAATATACCCTTCTGAGTTATCTATTATTTTGTGGAGAAAATTAAAAGTTATCCAATGTAATCTCTCATAAAAGCTCTATGATTCAACAGACAGAGTCATGTGAGGATACCAGGAGTCAGTGGAAGAAGACTGATTGTCAGCTGTCTTCTGGAAGAAGCTTCGCTAGCTCCCTGAAGAAGGTTTTGCAAAAGACCTCTCTAGGAAGTCAAGTTGGTTGTCATACTCATGCATCACAATAATACCACACACTCCTAGATACAAGTCTTAAGAAAGACTTGGCTAGGGATAAAACTATGAGGCAGACCAAATTTGTTGGCATTTCTCCTTTGGTCATATTTCTCCTGATTTATGGGAGTGCATGCTTCCCCTCATCCCAAGCCCTTGCTACCCTGCTCCTATCTCCCTCAGGTGAACTCTTTAGGTCATAGCCTAAATAAGAGCGGTGCCTTCCTCTGCATTCACTATGACCTCTTAGAGTAGCTGTGTGACTTTGGAAACTCAGATTAGTATAGTGGTTGCCAGAGTCTGAAAAGAATAAAAGAGGAAGAAAAAGGCTGATCAACAAGTGCAGTGTTAAAAACATAGATAGGAGTGTTTATATTGCTCAGTAGAATGAATACAGTTATAAAAATGCACATAAAAAGGTATATTTCAAAGTAGCAAGAAGAGATTTCAAATGTATTCACCGTAAAGAACTGATAAAATTTTAAGGTGATGGGTATTCTAATTACCCTAATGATCATTATACAATATATACATGAAACTACTTCACAAATATGCTCAATTATTGTGTGTCAGTCAAGGATTTTAAAAAGGAACAAACCCAGAGTTTCGAAAACTTAAGTAAATATAATTAAAAGGAGAGAGCTAGGGAGCTTGCTGAACCTTTTGCCCACTGTAAACCTCTTAACACGTATCTTCTGATATCAGGAGACAGTAAAAGAGCCTCTGCTTTCATAAGCCTTATTGCATCATCTCTGTACTATCACTAACTTTCCAGTGGAAGAACAGAAAACAGAAAAAGAATGGAATATATTTCTACTTGTAAGAAGAGGATGCCAATCAGAACTAAACTGGAAAGCAAAAGCAATACTAAGGATCACATGAGAGACATATGGAGACTGCTTGAGATGTCAAGTTAAATAGGGTCCAATCTTAGGGACTGAATAAGACACTAGATATTTAAAATATAAACATAGTCCTCCCTATCTTCCGATTCCTCCTTCAGGTTGTCATTCTGCACACCATAACATGCAGTGGGTACATTTGGTGATTTTATATGACAAAGTCACAACCACCTGCCACCTGGTTGCCAAGATCTTGCTGGTAGGATAACTGGGTGAAACTGCTTCATTTTCTTAGTTTCCACTGTCACTTGCTGGTATAGTACTCCCCCTGCATGGCACAGACAGCAACCAGTGGAACAAATGTATCAAGAAGAACATCTACTGGGGTAGGAGATCTCCAGGGAACAAGCTAGGCTACTGTGTATCTGATAGGAAAGAAACAAACTTGAAGTTTGCCTCAGGCTTGAGATAAGGTTACAATTGTCCTCTAGGAGTGTCAGTAGTGGGGAATCACTCTTACTCCTGGTGCGGTGCTTCTCCTTGACATATGTATCAGCATTACACAATCACTTCCATTAAATCTGTGCTGCTGGTTGAGTCTCCCTGCCACTATCTCCTTCCCATTACTTTTGTTGATCTGCCCAAGGGTGTGATTACAAGCTCTCTGGAACATCCCACACAGATAGTCATTTGTCTTTGGGCCTACCTCACAGTGTTCTCAAAGCCCTGGTGAGAGAGTTTCAGCATCTTCAATACAGCCAAGTCTTTAGCTAACTCTTAAAAAATTAATTTATTTTTTATCGGCATAAGTTTAGGGCACACAGTCATTACATTTGCTTTGAGCAGTTGGTGCATACACACACTGAATCTTGATCATTTTGTCCACATATTCCCTCTTCCCATCTTTAAACAAATCTTCCTGTTTCCTAACATCTTTCCTTTATTTTGCTTTTAAATTTATTTATATTTTGGGTTTTTCAGGACAAAAAAACTACCTGATATGTAACTTTCGATGTCTGACTTTTAATATTATTCCCAGGTTAATTTTGACCCTTTGCTCATAACTAGGTTGCAGGGTTTTTGTTTGTTTGTTTTTACCAGGGATCATCAAACTTAAGACCTTGCACTTGCCAGGCAGGTGTGGCTCCACTGATCTATGTCCTTGGTCTTGTAGGGTTTTTATTCTGTCTACAAGCATTCTTTTACTGCCACAGCCAGGAGCAGCAATGGTAGTAAGTCAGTCTTCCATCAGCCATAGAAAGGGAACATCCTGTCACAGGCAACAAAAGTAGCCACAGCCAGAACCCGCTGGTAAGTACCTATCTGGGACTAGGACATGGGGCCAGCTACAGACTCAAGTCTCAGAATTTGTGTCAACTTATGACTTTCCATTACTTTTACATTGAAATTGACAAGAGGAAAGTAAGATATACCATGTAAAAGAGTTTATATAGTGTCCAGCATATAGTGAGTATAAAATAAAATGTCAGGGTTGTACTTCCAATGCTAATAGTTCATTGTACAATAACTAATATACATATTCTGTTAAATTCACATGCTTAATCTACCATCACATATCCAGTATTTATTTTTTCATAGTCAGTGACTTATTGTTCTGCAGTGTTTTACACTTGATAGGATGGGTTTTGAATGGTAGATTCTGAAGTACAAAAGTATTCTGAGGTCCAGAAGCTAGCTAGTGAGCAGATTTCATGACAGCCACACAGACATTCATGAATAGAGAGTATCTGTTATGTAATCTAGTTGAGGCTTAGTATATGCTTATTGTGGCTTCTCCAGTAGACTATTAGACTGTACACGCATTGTTGATGTTACTACTGACAGACTAATTGTACTTTCTTCCTTCTTTAGAATCAAGCTAAGTCTTAAGAATTGCTTGGGGGGCCAGGGATTTAGCTCAGTGATTCCGGCACCTGTCTCGCAAGCGCAAAGGCCTGGGTTCGATCCCTGGTAACCACATAACAATACTGGGCATGGATACTCACCCCAGCAGCAATCAGTACCACATACCACAGTGCCGGGCGTGGTGGCTCACGTCTGTAATCTCAGCACTCGGGAGGCAGAGGCAGGAGGATTGCTGTGATGTGAGTTTGAGACTGAGCTCAGGGCCAGCCTGAACTACAAAAGCGAGACCCTGTATCAAAAAAAAAACCCAAAAAAGAATTGCTTGGGTCAGTGAAGTACTAGCAGGAGTGTCATGTGTCACATGTATGGTGGATAGAGGCTTGAAGAATCAGTGCTTGTTTGCCACTGTGCCTTTCACATGTGCTATGTTGACTGGCAACATCTCACATGGCTCTTTTTCTGTCAGCTTGAATCTGAAAAGGAGAGCAATTGAAATTCACTATGAGCAGAATCCTCTATCCTGGTCTTGCACCAACTATGTTGGGCATATGATACGAATAAGAAAGAGACATTCATTATCTTGCTGCAATTTTGAGGTCACGTCTAACTGCTTTATAATCTAGCTTGTCCTGGCTTGGATGGCTTCCAAAGATGCCAGAAGAGACTAGAAGTGATTCTTTTGCCACTGACACATGACTCTTCCTTGAGCTTGGGCTGAAGGGATCCACATCATTTCTTACTTTGATTCTGTTGTAAATATTGAAAAGCCCAAGTGACAGAACTTAAGAAGTCCAGGTGTGAGAGGTGGTCCTTTCACTTAAAGACAAAGCCTGTTCTGTGACTAAACACACTCTCCCTTTGCCATTGCTCCCCGGTTAATGAGGTAGAACCTCAGAGCTGGCTCCCTGAGGTCCTAGTTCAGTGGCTGTCCAGACTTTATGGAAAGCATATTGTAAATCTTCACTTTCTCTCATCATAAACCAGTGTGAGATTTGGCATCTGTGCTACAAATGGAATGTTCTGCTTTTAGTGATTTGACACTTTGGCTCTTTTGTTTCAAATCCAGTTTTAATTTTCTTAACATAGTCCAGGCACAGCACATAAACCTCTGCACCTGGGGAGGCCTGTATGGTCAGTTTCATTAGAGGCTAAGTTTTTGATTATTTTTAACTTTGTTGAAATTGATTATAAGTGTTTCAACAAGTATCCAGATGATTTCCTTGTCTGAACAGCTCAGGGCAAGGAGGAAACCTAGCTATTGGAGCACATAGTAATCCGTGAACTTGGAAGTTCCTGTGCAGGAAAGACCACAACAGATGGATGAAAAACAAGGGACTAACTACAAGTGCTTTCCACAGCTTTCAAGTTTGGTTTGTCCAGAGTCCTTTGTACCCAGAAAATTGCAAATGATAGCCAACTGTCCAATACACAGTGAACACTCGTTAGTCCTTGACACTTCACATAGTTTTACTACTCCCTTCTTGCAACACTCCCATTCCTTGGCTTTTGGGCAGTCTTCTCCCCTATATTTCATCATATCTCTCTAATTTCTACTTGATTTCTTTTGCTGGATCTTCATTCTCTGCCTTGTCATTAAACGGTGGTATTCAACATACCTCTCTAGCACTTAATCTTATTCTCAAATTGTTCTTGGGAAATTTCACTCACATCCATTACTTAGCAAAAAATGCCTCTGCTGTCTCTGTCCCTTAACCTAATTTCATTAGAGGATGTTGTATTTGTATATCCAGATGCCTAAAATGTCTTCATTTGGATGTCCCATGCATATCTGAAAAGTTACAGTCCAAGGGACTAGATGATCTTTGGTTCCTCCTCCTATATGGTCTTTACCTCAATGTAGGCACCATCATTTACTCAGTTTTCTAATAGGAAAAATAAGTATTATTCAAGGTCACTATTTCTCCCTTGTCGTATCTAGCTAATATTTATATATGAGTGATGGTGACCCTGTGGCATATGTGCCACGTCAGGGTGATTGTTATAACCTAGTGCTCTAAAACGTTCACCATCACTGTAATAACTTCCAAAGCTCTCCACATCTATGTTCCCATGGCTTTGTGATGTGAAGAGAGATATCCCAATATTATGTTAAAGTTAATATTTTCCAAATGTGATTTACTGTCTCCATTTTGGTGGTCTAATTCAGTTGTTTCATTTCCTGCTATGCCTAGATAGCACCCTAATCATGTATGCCCTGTGCTTTTACTCCTCAGTGAATTTACCTACTCTGTCCCTGCAGGATAAAATGTTGTCTTTTCTATACAAAATCTTGTTGTTTATCCATGAGGGCCCAGAACTGATAGCAGCTTCCCCACATAGTCCTGTATGACATCCCCTATAACAAACTCCTATTAGGCTGTATTTCCATTAACAAACTGACTTTTTATGTTTGTCTCTCTATGAAAGTTTAAGTGTCTTTGTGTCAGAGGTCTGTTAATCTTTGGCCCTGCAGAACCTAATAGCATGCTTAACCCAAAATTGACCCTTGATACAGGTTTGTGAAATCAGTGAATATGGAAGGGTTAGAGACTAATGAGGCTTGAATGGAGAGTGCTTAGAAATAGCTAAATATACTTCCTGAAGTGACTATTAAACTTTCATATTTGTACATCACTTTAAACTAAAAAGCTCCACAATAAGTGAAAGAGTGAAATGAACCAATGACCCACAGACTGGGAGAAAATATACACACAGAAATACATCGGGCCTTCAAGTTACAACTGGACTGACAAGCAAACATGGGTTAATTGGATTAGCTAGGTAAACACCTTGATCACAGCTGTATTGACTTACAAACAACTTGAGTTATAAACAGCCCTTGGGAAAAAAGTAGAGTCCATAAGTCAAGGGTCCACTATGTTTCTCAGAAGAAGTTGTAAAAATGGTCAACCTCATTAATCACGAGGGAAAGGCAAATTCAAGTTGCAGTGAGTTACCACTTTAGCTTAGTAAGAATGGCTATTAATGAGAGGATAAAAGATAACAAGTGTTGAAGAGGCTTGTACACTGCTGGTAGGAGTGTAAATTAATATAACCACTATGGAGAATGATGTTCTTCAAATAACTAAAAGTAGTACTGCTTTAGAATACAGAAACTTCACTACTTGAATATGTGTGTGTATATATATATATATTTTTCAGATATATATATATGAAATCATTATGTTGAAGAAATATCTGAACTCCATGTTCACTTCAGAATTATTCAGAATTGTTAAGATATGAGATCAATTTAAGCATTCATTGACAGATGAATTGTATATACATTATACAGTCTTATAAAAGAAGGAAATCCTGTCATTTGTGACAACATGGATGAACCAGGAGGATCTAAATTAAATAACACAGGCACAGAAAATCAAAAGCTGTGTATTATTTATAGCTAGAATCTTAAAAAAGTTGAACTTATAGAAGGAGTGTAGAATGGTAGTCAGAAGGATCCAGAACACAGATGGAGTGGGAAATCGGGATAAGTTAGTCAAAGAGTACAAATTATGGTTAGACAGAATCAGTTTTTGAGATATATTGCAAAACATAGTGACCATAGTCAATAATTAATTGTATATTTCCAAATTTCTGAAAAAATACATCTTCAGTGTTTTCACTACAAAAAATTGTAGGCATCTGAGTGAATGGATGTTAGCTTGATATAATCATTTTACAATGCATATATGTTGACATATCACCTTATATCTAATAAACACTTTCACTGGTCAATTAAAAACTAAATTAGAGAAAAGAAGAGGAAAGAGGCCCTAAGAGCATGGGACAATGGACTGGCTAGCATTCACAAACAAACTTTATAAAATAGAAATTTAATCCAAAATTGTTCTTCAAGTTACTTGTACTACCATAAATATATATGAAGTAGTAAAGTGATGCTAGATTTTAAAAATTTTCCTGATTAAGATAAATTTAAAAATTTCTTTTCCTCCTTTTTGTGTCAATCATATTTTTCTTGAGAACTTTCTATCTTTGTCAATTTTGTCTACTTAAATGTTTATGTATTTCTTCTTGATCAGTGTTTAATGACATATCAAGGATTTTAATTATTTAATATAGGTATTTCAAGTAACTTTCACTTTCTTTACTTTTTGGTTTGCATGTGTGATTTGTTAGTGTGCAGAAGTTTTAATTTTTGATTTTTCTACTCTGTCAATGTTTCCCTAATTTGTTTTTATTGAATTGTAGAAATCTTTTTTAAATATATTGAGTCTATTAGTACATTTTAGGAGTACTTTAATCTTGATTCTTATTTTTTTTTGACTCCTCTGCCTTCCCTTCAACCTCCCATCCCCATATATATAAGATTTGTCTCCATTTTTTCCTTTTACTATCAATTTTTTCTTGCTCTTCTTTGCTTTCCCCCACCCCTACCTAGTTCTCTTTTTTTTTTTTCCTAGTTCTCTTTTTCCTTTGAACATTTTCTTCCTATTTAACACTACCTATCATGCATTCTGGTGTGAGAAACTAAAGGTGTAAATGAGGTCAAGAATATATGAATTGAGGTCAAGAATATATGAATCTTGAGGTGGTAACATAATATGCATATTTTAAAAATAAATTTACATTTTGTTTCTCACATTTTAATTTTTTGTATATCTAGTTTTTACTTTCATTGATGGCAAAAGATAAGAGTTTGGTTACAAAACTTCCTTGTGTAAAGTCAATTATCCCAAAGTCATTTACTGAGCAGTCTATCTCTTCCCTGCTGACTTGTAAATCCAGGTGATTCATATATGAAATATGCATGAACTTATTACTGGGCTTTATTTCTGTGATATTGATATATTTGACTATTTCTGAGCCAATATTACATTGTTTTAATAACTATGGTTTTATAAAAATTCATTTTATTTGGCAGGAAAGCTCTTTTTGGCATTTTAAATTATTCTTAGCTAGCTAGGAATTTATCTTTTCTATACAATTTTAGAATCAATTTGTCAAGCTTTGCTAAAACATAGTATTAAGATTTTATTGGGTATTGATTTGGATTCATGCATGAGTTATTTTTAATTATTGGGTTTCATTTTTTTACTGATTTTATTCATCCATTTTATATATACATTATTATCACATTCAACACTGAGAATTTGTAGCAGAACATAACACATGTTGATTCTCATTTTTTCCCTTTCCATTGCCCTCTCTACAACCCCCATGCCCTATATGCATAAGCTTTGTTTCCTTTTATTTTAAACTATCAATTTTTTTCTTTCCCTTCTTAGCTCTACTCACTTTTTCTCATTTCCTTTTGAACATTTTCTTCCTATTTTCCATTACCCTGGGCACCCTTACTGGGGTTGGTGTGGAGGCAGAGAAGTCCAGCCCCAGGTGCCTGAGTCTAATGGCGCAGATGGAGGTTCCTGCAGACTCGGCTGCATCCTGTTTACCTAGAGTGTGCTATCATATATTTTGGATCTCATTTACATTTTCAGTTTCTCACACTAGACAAATGATATGGTATTTATACATCTGTGTCCTATTTATTTCACTTATGAGTATGGCCTCAAGGTGCATCCATTTGACTATAAATGTCTCTAGTTTATCATCCTTTATGGCTTAGTAATATTCTGTTTTATAAAAATAAGCAATCTTGGTGAGATTTGACTTTTACCTCACATAGCATGTATGTGCCTTCCCAATTTTTCAAGCATATTAAGTCATCTTTTTTCCCCAATCTGCCAAATTATCATGATGTCAACAATGCAGTGATTCCATGTGATATCTTCAAATGTGCAGATGGCTAGACTTCTTTAGACTATATTATGATGGAGATCAGAATAATTAAAATATACATGGACAAAATTATAAGTATCAATTTTTTATTTTCCACATAAATTGAATTCTGTTTCTGAAAGTATTTTGTTGAGTCATATATAAAAAACAGTTTCTAAGTGAATGATCACAAACCATGTACTTGAGGCCACATAAGCTGTCCTAGTAAATACACCTGTGCAAGGTGGTAACTGCCATGGCCAATTCACAGTGAATGTCACAGTGACTTGACAGATTTCTTACTTTCAGATAATTCTTACTAGATAAACTTGGTTATCATTATTTTCTTTGTGAGTTTAAACTGATGGATAAGTTTTATTTAAATTTTATTTTGGATTTTGTTTTTATTTCTGTTCATAAGTGAGACCAACTTATACATTTTCTTACTGCTTTTGTTCAGTCTCAACATCGAGGCCTTACCAGAAAATGAAATTAAACGAGCTCCTCTACTCTTCCTATTGCACAGTTCTTTGAGGGTTTGTTAATACTTACTTATAAAAACTGTCAGGGCAAATAACTTTTAGAGGAATGTTTTAAATTATAAATTACATTTATTTAATGCTCATTAGCATATTTATATTTTCTATTTCTTTTTGAGTCAACTTTGTTGAATTAATTTTCTCAGGAAAATTATTCATCCCTTTTTTGAATCATCAGCATATATCACTGCTATGCATAACATTATTTAATTATTTTAAATCATGTATGTATTTGTCTCTCTTTATATTCTTAAAATTAGTTGTTACCTTTTACTTTTTTTCTTTTTTGGTCTTGCCAATTGTCTGAGTACTATGTTAACTTATTTTCTTTTAATTTAGGTTTTTTTTTTTTTTTTTTTTTTTTTTTTTTTTTTTTTTTTTTTTTTTTTTTTTTTTTTTTTTTTTTTTTTTTTTTTTTTTTTTTTTTTTTTTTTTTTTTTTTTTTTTTTTTTTTTTTTTTTTTTTTTAGTCGTTTTAGTTTTTTGAAACAGGGTTTGGCTTTGGAGTTCAGGCTAATTCTGAACTCACTATGTAGTCTAGGCCAGCCTCAAAAGATACATCATTTACAGGTATACATTCTCAGTGATAAAAGTGGTTATAAGTTCTACCTGTCTCTGCCTCCCAAGTGCTAGGATTACAGGTGTGAGTCACCACGCCCAACTATATTAACTTTATTAAGGAACAACCTTTTAGTTTTAAAAAATGATCTCTATAGCATGTTTATTTTCTGTTGTATTAATTTCTGCTTTCACCTTCACTGTTTATTCTATATACTTTGCACTCACCAGTGGTGTGCTGCATGCAATCCCACACACCAGTTAGAGCTACCTGTTATATTTTCAGGAATTTTTCCACTGAGTTATTAAAAATTATCATTATGAAAAATTAAATCTTCTAAAATTACAATTAAATGAATTATTTTTCAAGACAAAAATACAAGATATTCAAAATCCCTCACTCCTTAATGAGTTTATTGCTTCACTATTACTTATTTTCTTGAGGTTATTTACATCTGTTGCACCTGGATGGAGGAAACGCCATGCAATGCCATGCTGCTCTCTATAGCTTCCCAGCATCTTCAGACTGACGACTCAAAATTGGTCACAGCAAGTATATTTAAAGCATGGAAACCTATAAATGCTACATAATCAAGCTTAATTTATTCTTTTGCTAGTTCCTAAACTTAACAAAGTGACAAAGAAAATAAAAATATAGATTGAACATTAAACTGTGTTATATCAGTAACTATTTTACTTTAAATAGCACAATAGTTTAGGAAATAAAGATGTTTCCAGTATGTGAAAATATTATCTAAATAAGCAAATATATCACTGACATCAAATATATCGCTAACGTCACCTATATCACTGATGAGTTGATATTTTCCATATGTGCTTAGAAGGACTATTTATACTTCAGCTTGTGGGTTCAATGTGTACGTGTGTTGCTTTAAAACATAGAGTTTGGTATTTTAGAGCAGTTTTAGGTTCACTGAAAAATTGAATAGAAACTACAGAGAGTTTCTGCATGCTCCATGCCCTCCAACACACACAGCAGCAGTATATTTGACAGAACTGATGACCTGTATTGATATAACATTACACAAAGCACACAAGGTACATTAGTATTTACTTTTGGAGTTAGAGATTCTGTGAATTATGAAAAACGTATAATGATAATGCAAATACACAACATCATACAGAATAGTTTCACTGCCCCCAGAATCTCCTCTGTCCTACCTCTTTATCTTTCCCTAATCCTAAGCTTCTAGAAACTGTTTGCCTTTTTAATTTTTACCATAGTTTTTTTTTTCTTTTCAGGAATAACACAATTGGAATCAGAGTATATAGCCTTACCATGTAGGCCAGAATTTTATGTATTTATTAATTAACTCAGTTATTATTGTTTTAATTAAATCTTAGATAACCTTAACGTCTGTCTACCTTATCAGTTCTTTAAGGAAGTGTAATAAAATCTCTCACTATGGTCATAGATTGGTTATTCTTTGTTTTGATTCAGTTAACTTTCATTTAACATATTCTGGAGCTGTATTTTCAGATACATACAGATTAATTTAATGATTATTGTATGGTTATTTCCTTATTTGTTAAGAATTGTATCTCTCAAAGGAGTACTATCTCCAATATATAAATAATTTAAGAAAATCAGACCCCCCCCCAAATTTGAAGACCCAATTTAAAAATGAGCATCTGAAATGAACAGACATTTCTCAGATGAAGAGATATAAGCAGAAAATAAACATGAAAAAATGCTCAACATTACTGGTCATTGGAGATTTGCAGCTGAAAATGACCCAGAGAGCCCATCTCACACCAAAAAGAATAGCTGTTACCAAGAAATCAACCAATAACAAATGCTGGGTGATCTAGAGAGAGAAAGGAACCTTCTCCACTGTTGGTGGGAATGCAGACTGGTACAAACACTGTGGAGATCAGTGTGTAGAGTGCTGCCGGGTATGCTCCCTAAAGAATTAAAAGCATGATATCACACGTGCCCCCGTGTTCATAGTGGCACAATTTGTAATAGCTAAATCTTGAAAATAGCTTAAAAGCTCATGGACTGGTGAGTGAATAAAGATGTGTTTTTTTCCCATCCAAGTACTAACCAGGCCCGACTCTGCTTAGCTTCTGAGATCAGGTGGGATCTGGTGTATTCAGGGTGGTATGGCCATAGACTAGATGTGTTATTTTCTAAAAAATAAAATGGAATATTATCCAATGATAAAGATGCACTTGAGATACCTGTAGCTAAATAGATGCAACTTGAAGCCATACTCATAAGTGAAATAAATAAGGTATGTATGTGTAAATACTGAATCATTTCTCTGGTATGAGAAACTGAAGGTGTAAGTGAGTTCCAGAATGTATGATAGGCATGGTAAAATAGGAAGAAAATGTTCCCAAAGGAAAGAAAACTAGGGAGGGGGTGAGGCAAGGAAAGAAGGGAAAGAAAAAATCTTGAAGGTGAGGAGGAAAACATGGAAACAGCTTATTTTTATGGGAAGAATGTAGGGAGGGCAGGGGAAGTGGAAAAATGAAAATCAAGATAGATCATTTACAGGTATACATTCTCAGTGATAAAAGTGGTCATAAGTTCTACCTACAGTGTACCAATAAACTCAATAAAAAGAAGTGTATCTCTTTGCCTTAATTGCACATTAAAATTCATGTTGTCTGTTTTGCCTTTATTGTTCCCTTTGTACATTTTTGGTTTCATTATATCTTAGTGATTTCTCTCTTGTAGGAAACATATAACTGAATTGAGTGTCTTTGACTGCAAGGTGTTTACAATGTACTTATATTTATTGCATCTATCAATATACTATTTTGTATTTTGTAGTCACCACGTGTTTTTTTTTTCTTCATCATATCATCTGGAACATCATTCATCTGATTTTTTAGGCTGTTATCAAGGTTTATTTCATTTCTGCTATGATTTGAAACAGGGACTATATAATCACAGTTCATAGAATTACATTTTTCAAAGGAAATAACACTTTCCTTTCCCCATGTATACTACTTCTTAATCTCTGCCTATATAGAACCTGTAACCAATTCTTAGCCTCTTTTTTTTTTCCTTTTAGTTTTTTTGAGACAAAGTCTTCTTTTGTAGTTAGGCTGGCCCCGAACTCACTATGTAGCACACGTGAACCTTGAGTTTGTGGCAATCTTCTTGCCTCTGCCTTCCGAGTACTGGGGTTACAGATATGAGCCACCATGCCTGGTATTTTAGTATGTGGTACCAGGGATCAAACTCGGGACCTTGTGCTTGCCAGGAAGGCGTTGGAACCACTAAGCTAAATTCCTGGCCCTTTATCCTCTTTCAGTCATGAAAATTTAAGTATCAAAACTATATCTGGTTCAATTATGTCTTTGAGTCACTATTCTTCAAGTTATAATTGAAATTTGATGTATTTTCTTTGTTTCTAGTACCTGGGTTTTTCTTTCTGATTTTCAGTTTCAATTGTACATTTACACTTTACATATCAGACATTTCTGCATATCTGGAATGTGTGAGTTTGTGGTGTTTGCTGATGTAATGTTGGATTATTTCCTACATCTGCCTAGGCTCTGATTTCCAAAGAAAAACAAGACTCTATTCTTTTTTTTTTTTTAATTATCTTTATTGGTACATTAAATATACACATCATGATTGCACTCCATAATGGGGATTTGTACCAGTATAAGACACAACTTAATTCTCATTTTTTCCCATAGCCACACCCACCCTACCATCCCCCCATATATATAAAATTTGTTTCCAAGACTCTATTCTTAACTATTCAGTTGTACTGCTTCCTATTGTTTTTCCTCTTAGCCTCCCACTATCACCCTTGATGATTTGCACATTTTATAAATAGACACAATACATGACATACACTTTTTGCCTAGTAAAAGTAGATATAGCTGTTGCATTTGACATTATCAGCTTGGGAAAACAAGTTAGCAAATTAATTATCCTTTATTTTTTCAAATGAGCCAAATGTTTCTTTCTTTAGCTAACAGTTTTTTTTCTTGATCGAAGACCTTAATAAATGAAGATATTATTCATTTCTTTCAGCTATATACCATCCGTAATGAAGCACAAGGGGCCAAATTCCAAATTCAGACTGTTTCTTCAATATTTATGAAGAATCTGAAATTTGGTCCTTAAAATGAAGCTGTGGTTCTTCTATAAAGTGGAGTATTACTCTGCCATAAAAATGATAAGTTTGATTCATTTATATGTAAATGGACGTACCTTGAGGACATCCTCATAAGTGAAATAAATAGGTCACGGATGTGTAAATATTGCATCTTTTCTCTGGTATGAGAAAATCAAGATGTAAATGAGTTCTAGAATGTATGTTATATATTGTGAAATTTTCTATTTCACAATATATTTTCACAAAATATTTTCTAATTTGAGTATTTTCTATACTCAAAGCTAAATGTGGTGAAGGAGGGAAAATAATGAGATTATAACAAAAAAGAAAGGAAACAAAATTCATGTATATAGGGGGTGGGGGTGGTAGGGTGGGTAGGGCTATGGGAAAAAATGAGAATTGAGTTGTGTTATATACTGGTACAAATTCTCATTGTTGAGTGCAGTCATGATGTGTACATGTAATGTACCAATAAAGATTAAAAAAAAAAGAAATCATAAGTGTGGTCCTATAGATATGCTGTTTTTCTCCTGAAAATATTCTTTTTTGACTAATGTATTTAAAACTTAAAAATCAGCATCTGTTTCTCTAGTGGTTAGGCTGCCTAACATCCCAGGGATCTTATGTTAGGAAAAGGGACAATAAATCATTCTAAGAATTTCTCCCTATATATTCCCTGGTTGTCTACCACCCACCCTGACTGTTATTTCTTGCTTATTCATTTATATTAAGCCAGAGTTTGTAAGTTGCCCAAGAATGTGGCATTTGATCGCATTATATCCTATGCAGGCCATGGACTAGCTGACCTCTTCTTAAGAGTTCGCCAATGCTGATGTTTTATGGTCTAACATTTCATTGCTAACTTCTGTGACTGAAGCCAGATATCATATTACATTAAGTCTGTGCTTAGGAAAGCGTCAGTGCTCTTGTTTATTGCCACTTCAGGACTTAACACAAAGCTGCTTATCCCTGCTGAGCTACACAGTGTCCCAGGCCTTCACTAACTTGTACAAGAGAAGGAAAGATAATGAACATCTGTTGAGTTATTCACACATTATTCCATTTAAAACTTAATACTGTCCATAAATGAGGTGCTATTTTCCTTGTTCTATAAGAAATTGAGTTTTTAAAAAATTTAAAGGATTTGTTAGATGTTGAGTATTTTAGAAGTGGTGGAGATGATATTAGAAACCAAGTTCTGGTTGTCTTTTTTATTTACTAGAAAATACATTCATTCATTATGTGGAAAATAAGAGACAAATTTTCTGGTCTCCAACATAGTTTACTCGCAACCTGAAATTGTCCTGAATATGGTGGACCACAGGACAATGAGCACTCTCATGGCTGCAATATGACTCGAAACATAGGACTTGACTAGAAAAATCCTAGAAACACTGCCATGGTGCAGCCTGGTTTGCATTTCCCAAGACAGGGACCGACCTTTGATCTGATCGTTTTGATGGCACCACTAAAAGTTTCCTTTTCAGTAAAATTATGAACAAAAATGATATGAGAAGTTAGTCCTTCCTACTCATATAAACTTCTAAAAATAATTATTGAGAGAGAAAATACCTACTATAAAATTCATTTTAAGTACATAATCTCACACATATTAGCACCTTTACAGAATCATTCATCCAATACTCAGTCAAAATTTGCACACTTTCACAGGCTAAAAGGACTGCACAGATAAGGGCAAACAGTCTTCATCCCTGTTCCCCACCCTTCCCTGCCCCAAAGCTAGGAAATCACTACTCTCCTTTCTACCACTATGGACTTACCTAATCTGGACATTTCACATAAATTAAATCATGCAATATATAACTTTTAGTGATTAATTTCTTTTCCTTATGTCCTCAACCATATCCATGTTGTAGTATGTGTCCACACTTTCTTCTTTCTTTGACTAAATAAGACTCCATTTTTTGGATATAATACATTTTATTTATCTATTCCTCAGCAGACACTTGGGTTGTTTTAATCTATTGTGTATAATGTTATTTTAAATATTTGTGCACATTTCATTTGAATATCAATTATAAGTACTTTTGGTATATACCTAGGAGAAGAATTGCTGGATCTTATGGTAATTCTATATGTAACTTTTAAGGAATCAAAAAACTGTTTTCCTACAGCAGATGAATCATTTTATACTTCCATCATCAATAAATGAATGGCCCAGTCTACCCATATGCTCAAATGGTTTCATGTCTCTTTAGCACAGGCCTTAAGTGTTTCAATAATAGTAGCAACAAGAATATAAATTTAAAGTGTGCCTGGCATGCTTCTAAGCATTTCTTATAAATTAACTTGTTGAGTTTTCATACAAACCCTGTGATATGGTCACCTCACATTTCAAGTGAGGACACTGAAGCATAGGAAGATAAATATATTGCCCAAGATCTTAAAACTAGAAAGGTCAGAAACAATATGTAAGTCTGGAAGTCTTGATTATAATGTTCATAACCTTAATAGGCAGGCAACAGTAACTCTCCAATGATAGTAGCTCCAATTACTGAAATTGGAGTTATTTCATTATTTTCCTCTTATAAATAAATTGAAGAAGTCACAGAAAGGTTGTCACTTACTCAGCACCACATGACTTTTATTTGTGAAAGTAATATGCAAATCTAGCTCAAACATAACTAGTCCCTCTGGTTTTTTTAAAAAACTGAACTCAAATGTGGAGATTGTAACAAAAAAGTAAGGAAACAAATTTTATATATATGGGGGGGTGGTAGGGTGGGTGGGGCTATGGGAAAAAATGAGAATTAAGTTGTGTCTTATACTGGTACAAATCCCCATTATGGAGTGCAATCATGATGTGTATATTTAATGTACCAATAAAGATAATTAAACCCCCCCCAAAAAAAAAAAACTGAACTCAAGATCAAACCCTTTTAATGGGAAAAGTGGAAGGAAAAATAATACTCATAAGTAGTCACTAACCTGAGGGGTACAGGCTACAGGAGACAGAATCATTTACAGGAGTGAAGTCCTAGAGACATCTGCAAAAAAAAAAATTGTAAAATAGCTGAGAGATTCAGGAGAGATTTGATACCATCTGGGACTTTGTCTTTTGCTAAATATGAAAACTGTTCCCATATAAAAAGTATCTGCATTAGACTGTCACCACAGTCAGTACTGGCGCCAAAGAAGAATCACCAGCTCTTTAAAATGCTTTTCAATTGTACTCCTGTTTTAAAACAGTTTTACTTTAGGTATTTTACCTTTTAAGCAAGAGATTAGTGGTAAGCTCTCTAGATAAGGTAGATGATTGGATGAATGGAGGATGATGAAAGCCTGGGGACAGAACAAATGCAGAAAATATGAAGGAATAAATGTGATTTAGGCTGTGAACTAGAATTTAAAAGCTTAAAGCTGATTGTTTGCTTTATTAAAATTACAAAGGTGGTAACCATGACTAAGTTTATATACTTAGTTTAGATACTGTCTCTGAGTTCTATTCTGAGTTCTGCCACTTGCTAAGTGGATAACGTTAATTAGTTGCTTAACATCTTTATCTCAGTTTCCCCATATGTAAAATGGACATCAAAGTACATATTCTATAGAATTAGGTAAGTGTTAGATGGGATGATATGTATACTTCAAACAGTGATAGACATATAGTAAAATCACAGGAAGTGTTTATTGCTTTTGTAGTGATAACGGTTTTTATAATAATGTATTAATAATTATTTTGTATGATAACACCAAAATTTGCCATGGAACAGAAAATAAAGGCAATTACCCTTCAATGCTGCAATTCTACTTTTAAATTATTATTAAAGATCTTATTACATAAATTATTGCATACTTTGTTACATCTTAATTTGTAGTTCTGAAAAATACATGTATGTATACATGATTGGGGAAAAGTGTGGGGCATCACTAAATGAGCATTATCATTCCCTGAGCTTTTGATTATATTTATGACACAGTTTATTTCTATTCTACTCATTGTTCTCAATGACCATGTCTGATTTGTGTATTTTTAAACAATGATTAAAAACTTGAAGGCTCCCATTGTCTGTTCTTCCTCACTTGGCAGAGGCTGTGGACACTGATGGAAGCAGAGCAGACTGGATATGAGGTACTTTCCACCCTCCACAGTCATCTGGGGACAGAATGTCCTTTAGAGCATCAGTGTCTACCTTCTGTAATCCCTAGCTGTGTCGGTTCTACCCATGAACTGGTATGGGTTTACGTAAATTTAACATCCATTGGCTGGCGAGCTGCCATTGTCCTAAAAAATAGAACGCAGTGAGTGTGGAGGAGGAAAGGAGGGGGGGAACATTTGCCCTTGTTTTGTGGTGCCTTTTTGTGCTAATCCTCTTGCAGGACTGCTTTGGCTGCAGCTTCATTGTGGTTTGGTAATTTCCATGATTTTTTTTTTAGAATAGAGAAAACAGTATGAACAGCATTTTCTTTTGTAAGAAACATTCTTAGGAAAGAGACAGTGCAGACTTAGGAGCACAGAGTTTTTTAGTAAGATAACCCCCTTGGAACAGTCAGTCCAGTACTGCTTGTAACCATAACAGATCATGCTGACCTTTTGATAAAAACAAATCTTATGTCCTTTTGGTAGCTTGTATCAAGAAAATAATCTTTTTTCTTATACTTTCCTTTATAACTTCTTAAATTGGTAAATATTTTGAAAACTAGAGCTCTATTTGGAATATTGAAAGTCCTTTAGTGCTTTCTAATTGATTCCAATTCTAACTTCCTGATGCAGGTGTCTATAATAGACTCACACAGAGAAGAAATAATTAGTTTAAGCAGAGCCTCTCTCTCTGTAGCATCTCTTTTATTAGGTTAAATTTTCAGCCACTATTGTGTTTCAGAAAACATGCAAGCTTATGTCATGTGCCTCTGATGAAGAGAAACTGCAAATCTAATAAGTAAGACTGTGGTTAAGTGGGAATTTGATTTATTTATCCATCTATTCGTTGAATAAATATTTATTGATCATATATTTTATCTCAACCTTTGGTTTAGGTTTTTTAGGAAATAGTAGTGAGTTGGAACTTACTATTTAATGAGAAGAGACACTAAATAGTAGTTTTAAGTCCAGCAATAATAAGTACAGTGAAGAAAACAAGTAAGGAATGAGAATATTTCTTTAGAAAGGGTAGACATTTGAGATATTTGATGAGGTGACATTTGAGAAAATAGCTTAATGCAAGAGTCTAGAGCATGATTACAGACATTTCTAAATTCGAAATGCATAAATGAAATATAATGCATAAACATGCATAAATGAAATAGTTATCTACCATTTATTTTCAGAATTTGTTAAAAATCAAGGCAAATTCTCCTTTGACTGCAGAAGGAGAGATGCCCAGGGTCAGAAAAGTAGTGGGAAGCATTCCACAACCGGTGTCAAAACCAGGGGACATAGCATTAGTCTGGTCTCAGCAGACAACTCAGAATACACATAGCAGAATGACATTCATCAGGAACAAAAATCATCAGTTGAAACTTCTTACTCTTTACTGCCTCAAACTCTGCTTCTGGGATGACTGAGTTATGAGTCTGTTGTAATAGCTCTACTCTCCTACCTACCTTCATTTCACTTGGTAGTGAGACTAAAAGCTTCAGTGGAGCTCCATATTCCATTGAGTAGAGTTTGAAAGGCATGGACTTGGGTTGTTTGAAAGCCTGCCTCAGCAAGAGACCATTTCTGTTCATAGACATAGGGACCTAAGCCAAACATAGGGAAAAGGGGAGAGAAAGAGTAAACCCAGAGAGGCTTCAAAGAAGATTTTATTAAGATAGAGCCAATTCTGAGCAAACAGAGATAAGGGTATTTGTGTCTTCCTGTCTCTCTTTTCAATGCCCTTTATTTTTTCTGTGCCTCTCTTCAATCTTCTGTCCAGATGCTAAGTTCACTCCCAGTGAACTGTCCAGTAACTGACCAAAAAGCTAAATCATAATATCTCAAACAATAAGGCCATAAATTGAGTATCCAAGAGCCACAGAAATCTGATTTGGTATTTGGGGGTCTGCTATGGGAGACAAATGGAGTGACTGAGAAAGTGGGCTTTGGGTTTCCCAGTTTTGCTAAACAAATCAGTTGTATTTATATATGTTAGACAGACTCACTGGTATTAAAATATTCAAATTCCACACCAGCTGTTTCTCAGACAAAGGACTACTATCTAGAATATATAAAGAGCTTTAAAAAAAATCAGCCCACCCAAATTTAAAGACCTAGTTCAAGAATGGGCATCTGAAATGAACAGATACTTTCAGAGGAAGAAGTAAGAGCAACTAAGAAGCATATGAAGAAATGCGCAACATCATTGGTCATTTGAGAGATTCAGATGAAAACAACATTGAGATTTCATTTCACTGTACAAAGAATGGCTGCTATTTCAGAATTAGCCAGCAATAAATGTTGGTGAGGCTGTGGAAAAAAAGAAACCCTTCTCCACTCTTGGTGAGAGTGTAGACTCATACAACCTCTGTGGAAATCAGTGTGGAGATTTCTCAAAAAGCTAGGATTGGAGGTCCCATTTGACCCGGTCATTGCTCTGCTAGGCACATACACAAAGAAATTAAAAGATTCACATTAGAACAGCATATGTGCGCCCATGTTTATAACAGCTCAGTCTGTGATTGCTAAATCTTGGAAACAACCAAAATGTCCATCAACGGGTGACTGGATAAAGAAGAAGTGGTTCTTTTGTAGAATGGAGTATTTCTCTGCCATTAAAAATGACAAGACTGAGTCATTCATACTCAAATAGACGTACCTTCAGGGCATCCTCATAAGTGAAATAAATAGGTACAGATGTGTAAGTATCCTATCTTTTCTCTGGTATGAGAAAATGAAGATGTAGATGAGTTGTAATATATATAGTTGATATTATGAAATAGAAAACATTTAAAAGGAAAAAGGGTGTAAGGGTAAATAATGAGGGGGAAAAGAATGTGATAGTAAAAAAGGAAGCAAAGCTTATGTATATAGGGGTGGGGAATTACAGGGTGGGAAGGGGAAGGCAAAAAATGAGGATCAAGTCATGTCATATTCTGGCACAAATTCTCAATGTTGAATGCGATGATGATGTGTATTTATAATGTACCAATAAAGATTTGAATTTAAAAATATATTCAACTTAGAAATAACACCAAAACAGAATTAACACTGTCAGCTTAAGTTGTTACCTCCTCCAGGTGGCAATAGTTAATAACAGATGACAGAGTTCAAGAAGGAGCTTGTACTCTGTCCCAACTTTCTTACAACTGTGACTGTGAGTAGTTACTGAAAATTCTCAAAATTTGATTACTGGAAATTCTGTTTTCTCCTAAGTCCGCCATGAAAGTCAAATGAAGTGATAGTGTTTGAAGGATTTTGTAAAGGGCCCACCACAAAATAAGGACATAGTAAATATTAAACAATATTAGCTACATATATTGGGGTACTTGAGCTTCTTTATACTAAAAGTGTGGCCCATAGAGCAGGGGTACCAGCATCTTTTTGGAGGTCATGAGAAAAGCAGACTCTCAGAACTCACTCAAAACCTACTTTTTTTTTTTTTTTTTTTTTTTTTTTTGAGACAGGGTTTTGCTTTGTAGTTCAGGCTGGCCCTGAGCTCAGCCTCAAATTCACATCACAGCAATCCTCCTGCCTCCACCTCCCAAGTGCTGGGATTACAGGCATGAGCCACCACACCCGGCACTGTGATATGTGGTACTGGTTGCTGCTGGGTGTGAGTCTCCACACCCAGTGTTGTATGTGGTTATAGGGGATCGAACCTGGGTCCTTGCACTTGCAAGGCAGGCACCGGAACCACTGAGCTAAATCCCCGGCCCAAAACCTACTTAATCTGAATATGTACCTCTGTGAGATCTACAGTGGTTCAGATGTACAACAGAGTTTGAGGATCCCTGGCCTTATAAACCATGCAAGATGAAAAGAACAACTCTTGAATGGTAGTATTCTGGGTGACACTTGGAGGAACATTAGAGATCCCTCACGGTACCTTTCAAATCACACCATGTAACCTGTTATTTCTCAAATGAGAAGACTGACTCTGCAAATGAAGTGCTAGATCAATTCCAAAGAACACACTAATCTTTCAGGTCACAGGTCATGCATTGTTCCCTCAGTGCAGCCTTTCCTAAGACAGTCATCTTGCCTCCTATGTACTCATGAAACTAAACACTTGTCCCTTTGTCTTTCGTGTTGACTCTTAACTAGTTTTCATATCAGTCCTCAAACACATACATCATAACTCTGAGCTGCCTTCTGAATTAGCCCCAAAACACTTACAGCAGGCTGGAATGTACACCTCAGTACTCAGATGTGCACAGTATTTTCCAGAATTGAGATAAACTACTTCAGAAACTTTCATCTGTGCTGGGTAGTGGAAAGAGGCTGCAGTCACACAACTCATTGTGCTAACTGAAAGAGTTTGCCTCTTTGGTAAATGTTGAGTCATATATGCATTGACCTCGTTTTCCTTCCTCTTATGAAATATGACATCTGGGGGCGGTGGACTTGATGGAATCTTAGAATTATGCTTATTCTTTTGGGTATACATTGCTCTCTGGTTAATCTGAAACAGTCTCTACATCTTTGAGATGTGATTCACAGGGTGTTCTCTATGCTCTTTAAGGGACTTCGTTGGTTGTACTTGTTGCTAAAAATCCATTTTAGCTTTTTCTCTCTGATTGCACAGCTATCTGATTCTTCATCCCAAATTTTGGTTTCTGGTGGCCTACTGGTTCCCCTTTCTCCTTTAATTTGGGGCTTTTGTGTGCCAATTGCTGCCAATTAAGAAATAGAAGTGCCTCAGCAGGTCCACATCTCCCTTTACAATTGCTGTCCTCTTATCTGGACACCATATTGCTACAGTAACAACAAAAGGAGTGTGGTTCTTTCCATACGAGCTCCATTTCTTCCCACTGAGATACTATGTCAGGATATGACATGATCTTAAAGTTCAGTCAAAAGCTTTATTACTCAGCTGAGGGCCATCCATCCATGGGGGAAAAAAAACAAAGGGCTAAACTGGGGCACAGTATTTAAAGGCAAAATCTACTACCTGTGTGCTTTTTTTTGACAGAGTCTCACTCTGTAGTTCAGGATTGCTGGTGGATGTGAGTCACCACACCTGGCTTTGTTGTATGTGGTTACCAAGGATTGAACCTAGGCTCTTGTGCCTGCAAGGCAGGCACCAGAAGCACTGAGCTAAATCTTCGGCCTTGTGCTTTGTTTGAATATGCAGTTGATTTATTCTGTCAGAGGCTCTCATAGATTCACCTAGCTACAGATCAAAAATAATCTCAAAAAATTTGCTTCTGGAGCATGTACAAGCTTTTTCCATACACTGCTTTTTCCCTAACCAGGATAGTCTAGTAGCTTTTTACATAGCATGTGTGTATTATGAGTAATGACTTAAAGTGTAGGGGAAGATAGGCAATATGCATAAATTATATGTAAGTGTTATACCATTTCAAGATCTGAGTATCTGTGAATTTTTATATCCATGCAGAGGAGAGATTTAGAACTAACATTCTCTTGATACTCAGAACAACTATACGAAAGAAGATTTTTTTGTATTTAAAAATCTTATTTGTATTTGATACAGCCTCACTCTTAAAACTATTGTCCAATAAAGATGCTTAATAATTTTGAGACATAGTAGCTCCCTTTATCAAATTATTAGCACCCATGAACCTCTTTTCCAAATAATGCTTTTAAATGAATAAAATAAAATACATAGAGTTTTAACGGAGGCTTATTATGTTGAAATATAGTTATTAGAGTATACAAATAAATTCATGATGGAATAACATCTGTGCTTCATTAGTGGACTGATTGGGAAGATTTAGTGGCAGACCTAGTGACCGCAACAATTCTGAGGTGACGATGATAATGGATAACATTTTGAAAGAACTAAAGCAAAATTAATTGGATTTGAAAATTTCTGTGATTTCTGCTAGTGACAAAGTCATGGGTATGTGACTTCCTGGTGACTTGTCACTTGTTTTTTTTTTTGTTTTTTTTTTTAGGTTTTTTGAGACAGAGTCTCCTTTTTGTGGTTCAGGCTGGCCCTGAGCTCAGCCTCTAACTCACATCACAGCAATCCTCCTGCCTCTGCCTCCCGAGTGCTGGGATTACAGGCGTGAGCCACCACGCCCGGCACTGTGGTATGTGGTACTGGTTGCTGTTGGGCGTGAGTCTCCACGCCCAGTATGGTATGTGGTTACCGGGGATTGAACCCAGGTCCTTGCGCTTGCAAGACAGGCGCCGGAACCACTGAGCTAACTCCCCGGCCCTGACTTGTCACTTGTATTCATAAACATATATGTTAATTCTTGGTAAGAAATTAGTAAAATTTAAGCTTCATATTTGCCATTTGTGTACTTTCATTTTGGAGCTTTTTTTTTTAATTCATTAATAAGATCAAAACCAAAACCAAATCTGACAGGCAAAGCTAAGCAATGACTTGTGAGTCTCCATCCTTCCCTGAACAGTGGATTCTATGGATTCAGAAAAGTTTATGACATCAAGACTTCTAAGGAATGAAAGACAGGTTTTATAGCACTTATTGGACTATTTTATTTTCATATCTGCCTCCTTTACTTTAGAGAACAGGGAAAGAGGCATAACTAGAACTGCTGCAGTTAAGTTCTAGCCTCCTGTGAGTCCAGCAGCACAAGGAGAATTAATTAATAAATAGATAGAAATGAGACTTAGAGATGAAGCTGAGGTTGGGCCTGATCTATGCTACTCTGTGCAACAAAAACAGAAGGCATGAGATTGCTACACTTTTATTCACTATGATCGGAGTAATTAATGTAACAGGTGTCTCAGAGGGCAATCGTTTTGGTACATCAGGAGTAACAAATGTAAGAGGTCATTCAGAGGGCAGTGAGCTCACACGTCCTTGAACAGTAAGGAATTATGTAGATATAATTCCTAGATCTTCAGCTGGTACAGTCCTGCCCTGGAAATTCACAGCATGTGGGATCACTGGGGGCTTTGTTATTACAGGAGGTGAAGATAGTTATGTCAGGATATGCCATAGCTAGCCTGTAGGTAGAAAAATTAGACTTAATCATAGTTTTAATTGTGAAATTATTTTTCCCAAAATTATATAGGATTTCTCCTGACACTTTACTAGAGCAAAAGTCCCTCTGAAGTAAAGGCTGTGTTTTTGACTGCTTATCTCTAACGTATTATGACACATGGCAGGCATTCAATAACTATGCAATAAATAAATAAGAAGATGTACTATTTTGCTTTGCACATCTATGGACCTAGCAATCAACCAAGCCATTCATCATTCTGATCCTCTTTACACTAACTTGCAAGCTTCCCATCAAAGACTTAGCCATTCATCTTAGCTCCAGTGCACTCCAAACATTTGCTTTGAATTCCTCTATCAACAGACAAGTATAGACACACATAAGGCACTGGAGGACACATCTTGGACAGATCAGCTACTGCCACCAATACACATGTAATCCCTATTCAATGAATATATGACTATGATGCTCCTTCTGTGTGCCAGACATTGAACACAGGGCTGCAATACAGATGAAAGTAAACATGGTTCACAACTCTTCATTTTATGTATCTTAACATCAAGGGCAGTGCCTCTGAATTGTATTCAGCACCCACTTGGGTTCATGGAGAATCCTCAGAAGCCAATATAGGTGGATTTGTATGTCAGGGACTTTATAGTGATTTTCATTTTTAGAAAACACATCATAGCTAAGAAATAACAAAGCATTGCCCTACTGGAAGACAATGACAATGACAGTGGTTGTAAACTCAATCTTTCAAAAATCTACATCTTGGAATGGCAAAGGAAGACCTTGTATATCAAGACTCAGTCTAAAAAAAAAGTTATTATATTTATCAGGAAAGAATATTCTAGAAGACAACATCTCTTTCCCTTTTGATATTTGGGCATTTGCATCATTCTGTCCTTGATAGAAAAAGAAAAATTTATTGATAGAAGAAAGGAGACCAGCTGTGTGTCCTCTGTTCCTGGATGTGGGCCCCACCACAAAACCTACAGGAAGGAGATGTGGATTTTTCAAGGAATGGAATTTCTAGAGTGATTGTGCCACAGACGCCAAGCTGATGCCTTTTCCTTGGCATTCTGCTTCCCTCCCCTGCCTCATAAGTGAGGTGGCAAAGAGAATCAGGAATGTAGCCTCTCGAAGGCCAAAATGTGGTTAGTTCTGTTGATGGCTGGGAATCAAGTTCAAAATCTTTAATATAGAATACTGCTCTTTTTCGGTGGCCTTTTTTAGTTGGGAAGTATAAACTGCATTAGAAAAAAAAATGGGGTCTATGAAGACTGTTTGGAAATATATGAGGCACATAGTGGGAAAACATTTTTACCCCAGAACTGCCTTCTCTGGGATTACATTACTTTGTTTCCTCTTAAAGGGAAATGTAGGAACAAAGAATTTGAATTTTATTGTCTATTCAGCCACCTTCCTTGCATTGCTACTCCACTCCAAGCCTTGGCAATGTTCAGCCAGTGACAGTGACAGTGGCCCATTGACAGTCAGAATGGGGAGAAAAGAGATAGGTGGACAAATAATCGGAGTAAAGTCTCTGTGGCTTGTGCATTGCGTGACAAAAACTGATTTTTAATCATTCATTCATTCATCTACTTTCTGAACATAAACTATACATTAGACACAGTATGATATGCTGGAATATGGATATACAGACAAAGTTTCAGTATCTTGGAGAATGAGCAAGTTACCGTAACTTTGTTAAGTTTTAGCTTCTCATTAATAAAGTTGGGTTAATATTGGTAGTTAAATCACATGTTCAAATGAAATATTTTGTAAATTTTATATTCAGTAGTTACTTACATATGTGAAATCTCATATATATTTCAGCTAAAACATGAGTACTAGGAAATAAGGCAGGAAAGGTCCAGAGACTGCAATTACGGTCAAGAAATTTGTCCATAGAATTTTGCATTAAGACTGTGAGTTTATTTTTAATTTAATTTAATTTTATTTGCAGTACTGGGGATTGAACTTGGGCCCTTATTCCTGCCAGGTAGGTGCACTACTGTGTAAGCTAAATCCCCAGTCCTAAGACTGTGAGTTTAATAAGACTATGCCCAAGGATTTGTTGGTCCAGTTTACTAGGATTCCTCAGTTTGCCTTGTGTCTTAACTCCTCTCAGAAGCAAGTGTATTAGTGATAGTTTTCCTAGGATGAGGGATGTTCCAGTTAAGGCCTCTGCACCCTCCCTCTGACAATCAGCTCAACAAACCTCCCTGCTTCAGAGACTCTTCTGCTTAAGTATAAGTTAGGAGAACATCCTGAAAGTTATCATAGGTGAGTTTATACCTTTGGAGTACATATCCTTCAAAAAGTGAAGACTAAATTTTATGTTGTATTTGATTCTAAGGCTGGCCATAATATATATATATATTTTTTTAGGTTTTTTTTTGAGACAGGGTCTCGCTTTGTGGTTCAGGCTGGCCCTGAGCTCAGCCTCAAACTCACATCACAGCAATCCTCCTGCCTCTGCCTCCCGAGGGCTGAGATTACAGGCATGAGCCACCACGCCCGGCACTGTGGGATGTGGTACTAGATGCTGCTGGGTGTGAGTCTCCACACCCAGTATGGTATGTGGTTACTGGGGATCGAACCCAGGTCCTTGTGCTTGCAAGACAGGCATTGGAACCACTGAGCTAACTCCCGGCTCAGCCATAATATTTTTAAGAACTGATTTTATTGGTACATTTTTATACACATTATGATGATAACCAACATAGAATGTGTACCTTACGTGACACGATTTGTCATTTTCCCCATTCCCCTCCCCTCCCTAAAACCCCCACACTCCCCTAATATACATAAGCTTTGTTTTCCCTTTTTACCATCAAATGTTGTCTTTCCCTTTATTTACCCCTACCTCCTTTTTTTTTTTTTAAAATCTTTATTGGTACATTAAATATACACATCATGATTGCACTCCATAATGGGGATTTGTACCAGTATAAGACACAACTTAATTCTCATTTTTTCCCATAGCCCCACCCACCCTACCACCCCCCCATATATATAAAATTTGTTTCCTTACTTTTTTGTTACAATCTCCACATTGTCCCCTTTCACCTTATTTTACATTG
>PVIR01022097.1:0-28155 GCA_004026965.1 Petromus typicus
ATCCCTTCACATTTAGGAATCTTCTATTTTCACTTTTTCTTCAATTTCATCTTTCTAAAATCCTTTTGCCTTTTCTCTCCTCCTCCATCTCTTGTTCTCCTTCCCATTTGAAAAACTTCTCCCAACTTCCTTTTATATAGCCTTTATTTTGCTCTTCATTTATATTTGGGATTTCAAGAAACCATGTGATATATAAACTTGTGTCTGATGTATTTGACTTAACACTGTGGACATCCTTTACCTACCAGTGACTCATCTGTCCTTCGGACAGAGTAGAGCTCCACTGTGTGTAATAACCGTGTTTCCTTTGTCCATTCATCCTCTAATAGATATAAAGGCTCCTTCTAATTTAAGCCATAAAAACTGTGCTGCTATAAACATGGATATGCATATATCACTGTAAGATAATGACTTTAATTTCTTTCAAGAAGATCCTGGGAGGGAATAGCTGGGTCAAATAAAATTTCTATTTTGAGCCTTTTGCAGAATCTCCATACTGATCTCCATAGCGACTGTGCTAGATTGTAGAGAAATGCAAATTAAACTGAGATACCATCATGCTTCAGAAAAAATGGCTATCATCAAGAAATCAAATAATAACAAGTGCTAGTTAGACTGTGAGAAAAAAGGAATCCTTATATTTTGTTTTTTTAACTTGAATTTTTATTTTTAAAACAAACTTAAAGGGAAAAAGAACTAAATATTTCTATTTTTAAACCATCAGAGCAAAACTCTGAATAAGCAGCATCAAAATGGGGAACCACTGAAATGAACATTAAATAACATTTCAAAATACAGACCTCCTAAAATGTGCTCTTAATACTTACTGTACGTCATTTTCATTTGTTACATTTAGTGAATTTTCATCTGATAATTCTCTGTTGCTCTTGGAGGTCAAACAACTTTATTTCATCAAAGCACAAAAATGTAATTATTCTTTGAGCCAGATGTAAAAAAGATGTTAGAAAACCATCTGAAGGAGATTTGGTTTTGGTGTTTAATATTCACACCTTTTAATTTACTGATTTATGCTAGTAAACTGTACTCTGCCTGCCAGGAAAATGACTTGATAAATATCAGAGTTATAAATTTCATGATTCAAATATGTAAATATATACAAGATCTTGGGATTTCCTTAGGTAACAAAATAATTATTTATAGTATAAAATAGGAAGAACTCAATATTATATACAGATGTACATGATGTATAAATCTGAATTAATGCTATAATATGTGGCATGGACATTTGCTAATTAGTACTACAATGCATACAGAAGACAATTATATTTTATTGTCCTCTTTCCTCACCTCATTCATGTCAAAAAAGATATTTTTAACTTTGGAAATTTGAATATAACTTTTATCACCTTTCAATTTGGACAAATTATTAATGGTGGGTAGTTTACTTTTGTTTTGAGATTCTAAGAATGTTTTAATGACAAGTTTTAGCAATTCAATTATTTGTACATGAAAAATAACTTACACATCTATTATAAACCTTTACTAAGTTGGCATAGAAAGTAATTGGAAAAATTTTTCACTTCTATCAATATTCTTCACTCATCATGTTTACAAGAAAAAAAAAAACTTCTTCTATTTTAAAATATGGCCAATCATGCTTATTAGTTATTAACCCAGGTGATTTCTCCTATGTTTCGATCATGCTCATGCTGTTCCCATAGATGCTGAAACTCAAGCTGCTTGCTAGAAGCAACCATAGCTCCATGCCATTAAGGTTGGGGGTCAGCATGGCTGGCTGGAGAGACATCCAGGAGGTCTGGCCATCCTGAGTGTGTGTCACAAGGAGATGACCCCAGAACTACTTCCCGTGACAGCTTTGTACTGTGCTGTCTGGCTTTGGAGATCTTCCTTCCCTCTGTGTTCCCCTTGCTGTGAAGGGAGCAGGTGTCAAGAACTGTGGACGACTTACTCGGACTTACAATTGACTTCCTTGGACTGATGGATGTACACCCAGCCCTGCAGGATCAACTACTGGGATTACTGTGGACATCTGCCCCATACTGTGGGATTTTAAACTACAAGTATTACTGCACTAGGATTACTGGCCTTAAAACTTACTGGGGTTTAGGTGTCTGCTCTGCCCTATGGCATCTTCTACTAGAGAGATTATTGTGGGAGCGCCCTGTTTCATGCATTCTAAGATTATGAGTTGAAGGCATGGTACCAAGTAAAGGTGTAGATGAGTTTGACTTAGGGCTCTTCTGCTCCCATTTTTGCTGCTGTGGTATTTGGCCTTTGGCTGCTCTGCTCAGAGTAGCAAGAGTCGAGCCAGGCTCAGCCTTTTTCTCAAGGTTCCAATTTTGTTGTTTGATCATCCTTTTGCTGTGGGACTCACGGGGGAGGGAGAACTGGAGCTTGCCACGAAGGCCTTGGCTGTGTCCTCTTCCCCTTCTCTCACAGTCAGCTTTTCCCCATCACGTCACTCCACTCTGATCTTCCTGCCTTGGAGCCACCCACAGACTGAAGCCTCCAGAACAGTGAGCCAAAACGAACCTTTCCTTCTTTCTGTCGGGAATTTTCTCAGTAACAGAAATGTGATAAACAGTCTCCTTGTGAAGATAAGAGTAAAGATAGCTTAGACCCTTTCTACTTAGAAGCGAAGTTTCTCTAAACAAAAATATTGTGGTTATTCTGGGAGGTAAGTGTCTACTCCGACACCACTTTTTGCATGACATATTTTGGATCTGTTGGATTGGTTAGTGTTCTCTAGAACAGAACAGGATCGACTGGAAACTTACATTCCAAGATCATAGGCAGGAGAAACAGAGGACTCAGGAGCCGCCTGGTCCAAGGATGTGGAAGCACAGAAAAAGAGGGATCAACTGTGCATCGCCAACTCCAGATGGAAGACCTTGAAGCCCCCTGCAGAGCCGCTCCGGAGACGCACTCAAAGGCTGCAGAAACTGCAGTCTGAGGACCGCAGAGGCCGCATAGCAAAAGAAGGACCTGTCCCTGCAGCCTGTGCAAGCGCAGCCCCTTCTCTCCCCTCTTCTTTCAGTCAGCGCGGACTGCGAGCCCGCTGTGTGGTGCCTGCCATCTCTAGTCCGAGTGAGCCTTCCCCTTCGTGTACCGTGCTGAATACCAGCGATGAGGAGAAACACCTCGAGATGTGCTTCACTATTCTGCCGAGTGTTTCTTACGCCCGGGATGAGCTTTATCTCCTTGATGCATGCCTTCGGCGATGCACTAAGAGTGTTTGGTTGGCTAGTTTCTCCTTGCGGTGGCCATTCTTGTTTTCAGCGCGGATCTCAGCAGAGTGGCACACTTCCTTAGAAGAGGGTTTGGCATTTGTTGCTCTGTAGGCATCGAGCAGCCCCCGCCGTGCCAGTTTAAAAACTTGTGAGCCCCACGTTTGCGGCTCTCCCCAGACTTTGCATTCCTCGTTTCCCATCCACAGGAATCATCTGTGCACCCTGACCTCCCAGAATAGATTTTATAGCTGTAAAACAGAGACACTCATCACCTTTATGTGATCAGTCTCTTACTTCACAAAATGCAATAAAAAAGTCATGTTTTCCTATTTGTCATGAATGTACAGCATGAATGTATAGTTAGCACAAATATAAAGCACACTAAAAGTAAATTATATTCTGTGCCCTCAGAAATATAAATGCTGACAGGAGAAAATGTGAGCGAATTGTAATAATACTAAACACAGCACCTCGCTTCCTCCCTTCCAGGGGTCACAGGAGACCATGACACACAACGCGCTACTGAAATGCAGTCACATGTTCAAGGTCCGGAGCAGCTAGACTTCACACATCACTGTTGTTAACCCATGACGTTGAAGCCATCAGTTTGGTTATAACACATGTTTTGCAAGGGTGCGTGATATTCAGTATCATAATGCATATTAGAGATATTACAAACTCCAGGAAATGTTTTTTTATTTCTTTAATAAGTTCTACATTGCAACTAAAAATAAACTTTAAAATCACGTATTTTATTACAGAAGTATAATCAATGTGTACGCCTCATACCAACTATCCCCCAAAGTCTTGTGTGGTCATCGGTGGGGCTTTTGAAGGGGGTACATCTAGGATATGTGAATGTGGGTCACAGCTGTGATACTGGAACTTAGTGTTGTACCCCGTAGTTGACTAGCTGGGTGATCATAGTTCTGGGTGTGAGCAACAGGAAGCCCCCCCAGGTGTGGGGGGCACCATCCAAAGGCCTGGTGTCCTGGATGAGGTGGAAGGGAAAGGGAGGCTCAGTGCTGCTGCTTTCTGTCTACCCTGCCAGAAGGGTTATTCCTCCAAACACCGTTCTGTCCTGTCACCACCTTGAAGCCAGCCAACTATGGGCTGAAACTCTTACAAACTGAGAGTTGAAATAAACTTTTCCTCCCTTACTTTGTTAGGTATCAGGATTTTGTCCCACACTGAGAAAGGAACTCAGACAAAACTTAAATCTACAAGTTTCACACCTTTTTTCACATTTTATAAAATACTACTAGTAAATATAACTCTTGCATATATAGTACTTGTGCAGAGATATTTTTGGATCAAGATTTCCAAGAGGTTAATCACACAATGAGAAACGCAATTTTTTTTTTTATCTCTTTCACTTCAGTGATAAAATTACCTTGAAGGGTTATGATACTAGCACCTTCTACCCCAAGCTGCCTTCTTTCTAAATAGATTCATATTGAAAGTTAAACTGTTCCATCATTATCATTTCATATTCTTATTATAATTTTGTTATGTTAATTGATTGATTCCATGGTACATAGTGTGAAGATCAGTAAAACAAACTTTAAAGTATATACCTGTATTTAATAAGCTATTTCCCTTAGAAATACCCTTTGTCGGGGCCGGGGAGTTAGCTCTGTGGTTCCAGCGCCTGTCTTGCAAGCGCAAGGGCCCGGGTTCGATTCCTGGTAACCACATAACAATACTGGGTGTGGAGACCCACACCCAGCAGCAACCAGTACCACATACCACAGTGCCGGGCGTGGTGGCTCACGCCTGTCATCCCAGCACTCGGGAGGCAGAGGCAGGAGGATTGTGATGTGAGTTGGAGGCTGAGCTCAGGGCCAGCGTGAACCACAAAGCAAGACCCTGTCTCAAAAAAACCTAAAAAAAAAAAAAAAAGAAAGAAAGAAATACCCTTTGTCCTTGCTTTTACCAATGTTTGGCAGCCAGAGAAGATTGAGTGTCTGGTTGATTTACAGGCTTTAATCCATGCCTGCTTTTCAACACAATCTTTGTTGGAATCTATGATGTTGAATAGTCATTGGCATGCCACTTTCTGCCTCTGAAAATGATAAGACTGAATCATTTGTTCTCAAATGGACATACCTTCAGGACATCCTGTGAAATAAATAAGCCACAGGTGTGTAAATATTGTATCTTTCCTCTGGTATGACAAAATGAAGATGTAAATGAGTTCTAGAATGTACATTATATATTGTGAAATAGAAAATACTCAAAGTGAAATGGAGTGAAACAATGATGGGAAAAATAATGAGATTATAATAAAAAAAAGAAAGGAAACAAAGCTTATACGTATAGAGGCAAGGGTGGTAGGGTGGGTAAGGGTATGGGAAAAATGAGAACTAAGTTGTGTCATATGCTGGTACAAATTCTCATTGTTGAGTGCAATCATGATGTGTATATGCAACATACCAATAAAGACTTCAATTAAGAAAAAAATGTGAAATCTGCTTTAAAAATCATAAAACCTCTGCTGATGAGTTATGTAATGATCACATTATTCTTGCAATAAACAGATAGCTTTTTCCTGAAATATGGAAATTTCCTGAATATCCTTTTTACAAAAAACAATTGTTAAGATTGCTGTTGTTTCTCAGAATACAATTTCCCTTCTTGCACTCTATTCTATTCTGGTTAATTCCAGTTAATAATTAAATGATTGCCTCCAGTAAGCGCAATGAGTGATGAAACTTTCAGACACCTTTAGAAAACATTTTTGAACAAGCAAGAAAGACATGTTGGGGTGGGAGAAACAAAACAAAAGAGAAACCTTGCCTAATAGTAACTATGGTGCTTTAGTTTACTTCCCAAAGTAAACAGTGTCATCCCTATATGTGGCTGACCTCTCACTCTCTGAGACTCAGATCAGCCAGTCCTGCTGCGGGGGAACTCTGAGCAGCGCCACAAACCAGAGCACAAAGTGAATGGAAACGCCCCCTTCAGCTTAATGGTGAGTGCGTCCGAATTCAAACTGGCCTTCCAGACTCACATAGAGCGAAGCCTACATGAGCGACACAAGTGTACACTGTGAAAACTGAGGACCGTGATTTTCCTTCATAGTTTCTGAACACAGAAGACGTTCCCTTGGTGGAAAGAGGATGGCTGAAGACTCTCATGTCTGTTTCTTTGTTTTGCTTCTCTGTGATGTCATTCTCCGAGAGGTTTCAAGAGGGCTTCTGGGATCACCGGCTCCAGTCTCCAAAAAGATAGATTCTTTTCCTCATTTGGAGCCAGATGTACTGCATCACTCTGTTCTGTGTGGCTTGAGTGTCCAACTGTCATGGCTGAGATCTCAAATGTCCCCAGTGTCCCCAGAGCTGTGGCTTTAAAAGATGAGTTTTGAGGACCCCAGCAAGCTGCACAGGGTGGAGGAGGCAACCGGTGTTTGCTGAGACCTTGTCTCTCAAGAGTGAAGAGCCACCTCTCTCTCTCTCTCTCTCTCTCTTCCCTCTGTACTCTCTCATTTTTTTAATCCCTCTATCTCTCTTTGTTTTCTGGTTGCCATGAACTAAGCAATGCATGAAATGAACTAGGCCATCACGAATCATCTGCTACAAGATTTGCTCATCCTTTTCCATGTGGTTTTTAACATATTACTGGAAAAGTTGAGTTAATTTAAATCAGACATACTGACCAAAACTATGAACAAACAGGTGAATATTAGAGATTCTTCACAATTACATGGTTCTGTAGGTATCAGGAATAGACGAGTCAGGGAATAAACTGGCCTTTTCTTCTCTGCCCCACTGCACAGCGAGCAGCAGCAGCCTGAGCGTGGAAACAGGAGAACAAGTGATAATCACCTAAAGAGGGTTTTTTAGTGTGTTCCATTTTAAGGTTTACAAATGAACAGTTTTGCTCCTAAGGTTTTCAAAATTTTTACTGTATTTTTCTGTTAATGTATTCTATATTAGTAATAAACACTCACAAAGAAAATATGTAGAGGAGCAATTATGAGCACTCCAGAATCATCTCTTGACATTTTTAGAATGAGATTCACGTCAGGCTCGCCCTCTTCCCCGTTTAGGTGTGACCTTTTCTGCTCAGAGATTCTAGCAGAGAGGCTGCAGCACTTCAGGAGAAGCTAATTAAACTGTCTCACAGCGGCAGGTATGTAGAAGAAAAGAGGAGAACAGGACTAAAAAATAAGCATATATTTTGTCTTCCACATTTTTCTAATCTAATTAATTAATCAACTCCCTACAAGGCCTTTCTTGCCCGTAACATGAGGCAGCATCACATTACACAGTGGACACACAGGGTCGGGCAGGTCAGGGAGGCCAGAGTCTTCCCGGAAGAAGCCTTGTCTGTGCCCTGGATCCATGGGTCCACGCCCTCGCTCCGATGAGAAATGCAGGATGGGGCAGAGATGAATCAAAGCTGAGATCCTCCAAGCAGGGAAAGAGGAAGCTGGGTCAGCTGGCTCAGAATGAGAGAATCAGAAATGAAAGCAGTGTGAGGCAGAGATTTACTTATATGAAGGTAAAAGTGGAGACAAATGGCGGCAGGAAAGCTTGACTGAGCTCATCAACCTGGTGTCTTCACTCTGCCCACACCGAGAGGGATAAACAGGGAGGGGTGAACAAAGGTTCATGGGGACTAGGGGCCTCCAGTGAGTGCATGCATTGGTCCCTAAAAATAACTGTCCTACCCCTGCAAAGGTTTCACAAAAAGAACTTCCAACAAGGTGGCTGTACTCTCTAGAGCCCCTGCCTCCTGCACCAGGCCATGTGGCCCTGTCATGTGCCGCAGATCCCCCTGAAGGCGGGCTGTGGGGAGTGTGTGGACCCTGGCACCAGCAGCAGTGAGCAAAAGCCAGATATGTGAAATGTGTATCTTGTCCAAGGACAGAATTTCTTAGTTGTTTATCAGTCTCAAGAAAATCAATACTTTACACTCACATAGCAAAGCTACCATAAGGGAGAGCTTCAAGTCTGGCTAGGGCAAGTGAACCGTGTGCCTGTCTCCTGAGCCTAAAGGTTGAGACTCCGTCTCCCTGCAGATTCGGAGACCCTTAGAGGCTTGAGCACACTCACTCCCATGCATTGAAACTTGTCAGTGGCCATCTTGGTAGCCCCACCTCTCTTTATCTCTCACCCATCGCCTTACCATCCCCCATAGCCAATGCCATATAGACCACCCACTCATGAAGTTCTCTTATCCAAAACCCTAGGTCAAACCTATAGACCCTCCCTTCCTCCTAGCCGTCACCCCGCCCTGTGACCTTTTGCTATATATGTGACACTTAAGCCTGAATGAATTGGAAGTTCCAGAAACATTCCCCAGGGTCTGTGCTTGGCTCTGCACCTCACCCTCTCCGGACGGGAAAACCTCACATAGACAGCAACCAGCACTACCAAAAGCTGAAAACTAACCCAATTTGTGAGGTGAAAACATGGAGGACAGCACGTTATTAATAAGGTCAGAAGTCAGTGTCAACCTCACTTCTGTCATCAGTAAGAATTGTTCGGTTTATGTGGTTTTATAAAGTATAAAAAAATGAGTTAAGAACACATTGATTTCAACTAAACTAATGTAATCTCTCAATAGTAAGTGGATTTAATAGAATTTTGGAGTAAAATTATGGTCAGCATTCCAGAAACAATAGTAGAAAAGTAGCATTTCAAAAACTGTAAATGTCAGTTACAGGTTCCATAGTTAAGTGTTTGGAAATTAAATGATTTCTGCTTATTATGAAAAACATTCTCCTAAAGGGGGGAAATCATGATTTAAAATTAAATGTTAAAACTTCATTATTTGATAAATATATTTGATCCCATCAGTTGATTTTTCTCAGATCCACAAACACCCGTGTTTCATGGTATAGACGTACAATAGACGTATATAGACGTATACGTCAATATAGACGTATATTCTGTTGATGCAGGTGCACTCTCACTAATATAGTAGTACCTGAAACACTTCTGTTTGCAGAGAACTTGGCTTAATTTTCTTCTGTTTGTGAATTCTGCATCAGATGACATAACCACAGACATCGTCCTCACAATTGTGCAAGAACTAAGTCCACAAACACAGGCGCCAGTTTTCAGCCCCCCAGCTTGGAAGATGTGTCTACCAAAAGCTGTCACATTTTTATGCAAAAAGCCACTGGCTTCCTCCAGAAATAAGGTTCCACTTTTGACCTTGTGCACAGTTTTTAACAAATTATTACACTTCTATACACTTAATTAATCCATCTGTTCAATGCAGTTTTCAGGATTTCTAAGATGTTATCTAGCTAATAATATTCAATTTATTTTCTACCATTTTATATTAAAATTTTAAAACTAACAGCTGTAAAATCCTAGTCATTCTATTTTTGTATGAAATAAACTTTTTACTTTGTAAAACGGGTGTTTTCCTGAATGATTTCTATTCTTTTTATATACAGATTACTAAAAGAAAACAAGACCTGTTCACTATAAAAAATCTTTCATACAACAATAGAAGTGTTCTCTAGTCTAGCATGTTACCATGTTGTAATTTAAGATTTTTACAAACACCTGTAATCCCTGGGGAGGTTGAGGCAGGAGAATCACTGAAATTTCAAGCCAGTTTAGGCTACATAGTGAGTTCAAGATTAGCTGAACTACGCAGTTAGACCATCTCTCAAAAAAAAAAAAAAAAGAAAAGAAAAAGATTTTTTGAAGTATGCCATTTTTCATTAAAACTGTATTAATTTTTCTAATAATCTAAGGCAGAATTCTATATAAGAAACATCATTCTGTCCCATGAATAAAGTATCTCTAATTATACAATACAAATATAAAATGATGAGAGGGTACCTTCATATTTCAGAGATGATAAAATGTAGAGAAAATGTACCTGCCTTCAAATAATGTAAATATACAGAAAAGACAATCTGAAACAATTTTATTTGAACTTTGTAGCACCTCTTAAAAACACATTATTTGCAAAGCCACTATCTCTGGGAGGTTTCCATATCTTAAAAGTCATTTAAACAAGAAGGTCAAATAGTGCCTAGTCAAAAAGCCTTAACATTTTTATAGTCGGTTGAAACTCCCAGATCCCACCACACAGAAAGTGAAGAAGTGAAACAATTCTCTTTAAGACTATGGACACCTAAATCCTGAAGATTATGGCTCCTGTTGCGCTAAGTGAAACTAGAAATGCAGCTTTACAAAATAAAGGCCACTGCAAGATTGAGGTCCTGTCCTCGACTCCTTCACACTGGGCCATGAGAGCAGCTCGGCTCTGTCCTCCTGGGACGGAAAGCGGGGGGTTGGGAGGACACTCGTGCTGTCCAGGCTCCAGGCAGCCCCACACTCGTCCATCAACCCGGGGTGGGGTCCGCACACAAATGCAGGTGTGGGGCACCCAGGTGTGCGAGGCCTGAAGCCACAGAAACTTGCATCATCTCCACCCCTTCATACAGGCTCTGAGACCCTCAGGAATGGACCGCCTCCTCCTCCGGGTCCTCTTCTGTTTCTTCCTCTTCCTTTTCTCCTACCCTGAACTCCAGTCCCTGGCCTTTCCACTGAGCTACAACCACAACCTTTCTTTTATTTTATTTGTTTTTATTTTGAGGCCGAATCTCTCTAAGTTACTAAAGTGCCCCGGCTGGGTATAAAATTGTGACCCACCTGTCTCAGCCTCCCAGAGTGCTGGCATGACAAGTTAATCCCAGATGGTTTCATCTTCAGACACTAGCACTGACCAGGGCCCTAAAGTTGTGCTGTTACATTTCCAAGAAAAGACCACCTTCCCGCTAAAGCTGTTGGGTGCCCAGGTGCATTCCTGACAGCTAGACCATCTCTAGCCAATACTGTTCCCACCACCATGAGACAAAGATGAAAAAGAGACCATTTGTCACTCCTGGTGACCAGACTGCAGAATTATATATGTATTATATAGGTATATATGCATATTATATAGGTATTATATATAATACCTGCAGAATTATGCCACACGGCTTTTTCACTGACCAGCTAATATTTAAATTTGCATTCCACAAGCTGATCTCACACAATTTTCTGAGTGCATGTCACATATACTTTTGTTCCTATGGTTTATTTTATTCACTTGATAGCCCAGTGCTTTATGATTGTTATTTGCTTGTACATGAGCCGTGAATTGTATATGTTCAATATATTTTACAGAATAAACTGGAGAATTAAACTCCAATTTATGTTGAGTCTATGCGTTCAGTGTTATCTACAAATACATCTAGGAAAAAAAAGGTTTTAAGTTCCGAGAAACATGGTTTCACTTTACATTTCTTCTCTTCTGAATCACAAATACTTTTAGTTTCTTTTTTCTTCCTTCATGCTGGAATACACAATTGCACTTGCCTTGGGAAGTGGTGGATGTACACGGAGCATCTCAATCCTTTTGCGCCCTGTACCCCCACCACGCCCTCCTTCTCCCTCACCACAACGACTCCATCCCCATTTCTTATCATCTAGCTTTTATTTTGCTCTTTAAATTGTTGGTACTTCGAGTTTCTCATTAAGAGAAACTGAGCACCACTTCAGTGCCTCTGTCTATTTCATTCACATTATGGTCTCAAGGTCCATCCATCTTCCAGAAAATGACCTTATCCATCTTTACAGCCAACTAATATTCCACTGAGAAAATGTACAGGGTTTTGAAAGTGTTTATCACATGCATTATATTTTGTTCAAAATGCCCCCAAATAATACTCAGTTTTGCATAATGTTGCAGAGCTGACTTGTGGAAATGACCTTTAAAAATACAGTAGAGTTCTGTAGTTCCTCATCTCCAAACAAGTCTTTTACCTTTAGACAACTGTTCTGAAGCAGTTTAATGAGAGCTTATAATCTTAGTAATGGTCTTTGGCGTGTCTCTAGCTCCGCTTTATCTCTCTAAAATTAGCGTGATGATTTGCCGCATGTAATTTAATCACTTGGATAAAACTACCTTTTCAATATTTTATTGAAAAAGGAATGTAAATGTGCAAGTTGTAAATGTTTTAGATACCCTAAAATAGTATTTTAATAGAATAAAAATGTGCTTTATAATCCATCCCTTGTATCACTTTTACCAAGATTTCCCATTTTTTTCATTCTATTCATATCTCCCTCCCCCTTTCCCAAAGGTATTCAGTAATGAGATTCTGTTCAAAATGGTAACAAAGAATAGCAGTCAAATTTTTGTAGGTGCATTTGAGTTTCAAAACTTACCTGATAATTAGGCTGCAATCTTTATACATGTAGACATTACTAAATCTTGACTACCAAAGTGTTGGCCACCTGGATCACGAAGCTTGCATTCTGACTCTGGTCATTTCGTCCTGATATAACATTACCTGCCAAACTGAGCTTCACCTCCAGGATCTTTTCTTTCTGTAGGATCAGAATTACTTTTTTTGCACCACATGTCTGGTGATATTTTGAATTCTCCCTGAAAACAAAACCCACATATATGAACACACTAGAGATATGTAACATCTTCATCACAAATTTGCATTGAAGAAAAAGTAAGTTTGTCAGTCCTGGAACTCAACTGGTGACTCAGTGGTGATCTTCAAACTTTCTGCATGAGTTTAAGCCTGAAGTAAGTGTGGCTGAAAGGGAGCTTCCGAAGTAATTGCTCTTCAGTTTCTTCAATTAGGAGAATGGCTTACTTGTACCTTTAGAATGGATGAAATCAGTTCAAAATGATTATTTCTCTCAGAAAAAATTAAAAGTTATGATTACTTGCTCTACAATCTGTGAACTTGTCAGAAGTGGACGAAAGCGAGACCTCTCTCACTACCTTGAGTGTGGGTCTAATTAGCCACATACTTCAAGTTTTCTTAATTGGTAATTAGAATGCTAATCCTGTTATTTTTAGAAGGAGTACACCACAAGGTTTGAAAGAAAAGTTCTTGACCGAGCGCCCACCTACTAGGGTGTATCAGTGTTTATTATTGATTACATTTGAGGTCTTCCCCTGCTTCGATTTTTGTTTTATTTTTTTTCTCCTTCTTCCCATGTTGATTCTTAATGTCAATGGCACGATTCGGAAAATTCATTTTTTAATGTAGAGACACAATGTTCTGGAGTAATTCGAAATAACTTCAAGGGGTGTGGTGGGAATGAACAGGCCTGGCCTACAAGTCAAAGGGTTAGTAAAAGTTTACTGACTATAAAATGGAATTTTTCAAAAACTGAAAAGGCTCTCAGCGGAGGTTTGTGTTAGTCATAGTTTTGAACAAACTGGAACGTCTTCCTCTGCTCCAATTGCAATATGCTTCAGTTTCCCAGGACGCACCAATGCGTCACTACACAACAGACCCGCTGGGGTTTGGGTCGTGTTTCAGCACTAGAGCTCCTGCCTTCCCACAGGCCCTGGGTTTGGTCCTCATTGTCACAAAAATTAATAATAATAATTTTTAAAAGTAGGCAAAATAAACTATGTTTTCTTTGCTATAATTAGCTGCCCTTCCTTAAAATAATGCAGTCATGTAGGCAAAGCTTGAAAATGTTTATTTATTGCTGAATTAAAAATGAAATGTGAGGACTGAGTATAACATCGGGGAGCACTGCGGAGGCTGGGTTTGGTGCCATTACACTCGCGCCGGAGTTGGAGCTCGATGACCTCCAGGCCCACACTGGAAGAGTCCCAGGGACTGAGTATAACAGCGGGCAGCACTGCAGAGAAAGCATTTGGAGCCATTGCATCCGCACCAGGGTTGGAGCTTCTTGTCCTCCAGGCCCACGCTGGAAGACCGCCCAGGGATTGAGTATAACATCGGGCAGCGACACTGAGGCGGCCAGCGCCATTGCAGGCCAGCCGGGGTTGAAGCTCGCTGGCGTCCAGGAACACATCAGAAGAGCGTGAAGGGACTGAGTATAACAGAGGGCAGAACCGAGGAAGCAACAGCCTCAGCCATCACAGCCAAGGAAGGCCAGAGTCTGACTGCGGAAGCACATCCAGGGACTCTGTATTGGTGAGTAGGTGGGCCTGTTCGAAAGTCAGCCAGTACCATTGCAGCTGCACAGGGCCTGCAGCCTACTGGCCTCCAGGCCTACTGCGCAAGTGAGCCCAGGGACTCTGTACTGGTGAGCAGGCGGGCCTATTGGAACCTCAGGCAGCGCCATTGTAGCAGTACAGGAGCCAGAGCCTTCCTGTCTCTAAGCAGACGGGAGAATGTGTTCTGACCGGATTTTTTGAGTACCTCATATGGTGTGCCAGAACTAGGGGTTTTTCTTTAGGTCCCAATACAGACTGTAAAGAACAACCCACGAAACACCGATATTTTAAGGTTCCTGACTATTAGGAGGAAAGTGACTTGCAACAAACATCGCCAGAAAACAGGGCAGGTACAAAGCCAAAAACAACAGCAAGGACAAAAATTCAGAGATGAGGAAACATTCAAAGACTCAGATACAAAGATCCTCACCTCAAGGTAACACAGGGGGAAGGGAAATAGAGAAGTTTGAAGGCCAGTCTCCAGGGTCCTCAGAAATGGTAACCAAAGCAGATCTAGTAAAATGGAAAACAGAACTGATCTCTGAGATGAAAGCAGAGATATTAGACACATTTTTTAATGCCTTAGCCTTCCCAGCACAGATTTGAACTTACAAATCTCTGTACCACATTTTGTGTTTATCCCTGGTTGAACATAACCCTTGATTTCTGTGAGAACCTAAACACACACACCCAGGCCATTGGTAACAGTACCTAAGTGGAAATAAAATATCTGGGTAAAAATCTCAACTAGTTTTGCAGAATTTCCTCTTATATTTTCTGTACACTCTTTACAGTTTTTGTAGAGTTAAAAAGTCTACAGGGCCGGGGAGTTAGCTCAGTGGTTCCGGCGCGTCTCACAAGCGCAAGGACCCGGGTTCGATTCCCCGGTAACCACATAATACTGGGTATGGAGACCCACACCCAGCAGCAACCAGTACCACATACCACAGTGCCGGGCGTGGTGGCTCATGCCGGTAATCCCAGCACTCGGGAGGCAGAGGCAGGAGGATTGTGATGTGAGTTTGAGGCTGAGCTCGGGGCCAGCCTGAACCACAAAGCGAGACCCTGTCTCCAAAAACCTAAAAAAAAAAAAAAAAAAAAAAAAAAAATTGAACTAGGACAGCTTCTACTTGTTCCAAAGAGACTGCTGAAAATAGGAGACCAGTGTCTTTCTCACTGAATATTTGAACAAAATCTGGGAAGAGTCTCCAGGTCCACCCCGCACCCAGCCCTTCACCTCACATCGATGATCTGAAAAGTGGTAGGTGCAGATCCATTGTTGTCTCCGTCACCCTGCCTGAGCTGAGTGGCGTGAGACACAGGAGGCCCTCTCTGGAAAGAAATATTACCTGTAATTTGATTTGCTCTTGGCCCATCTTTAAAAGCAACAATAAATAGACTATTGGTTATTTATTAGTCAGAGACACACAAAGCTGGGAAGAGAAACCCAAAATCAAGAAAAAAAATGAAAATTTCATAGCTGCATAGAAGTTTCCTGCTAATTCTTAGCCGTCTCTAGTAATTTCCATGTTAGAATATCACTTGATGTATGTTTTGGTTGCGGCATTGATACATTCAGAAGAATTACCAAGTACATACTTTGAAGCAGAAGACCGTGTTTTCCATTTATCAGGTTACACTAGCTTCATCATGTACCCAAATGAATGAACTATAAAATGTTCAATCCAAGTTTCATGCATTTAAATGTTTCAATATAGATCTCAATGCTTGATTTTACAATCCATGCATATCATTACAGGGAAACCAAAAACACAGATTTTCAAATCCTGACATTATTCACTTGTGTCTTATCATTTTATTGGTGGGCAATTAGGAGCCACCTGGAAAACACAATAATTCTTAATTAGCACATTCGCAGAGTAAGAATGAAGAGGTAATGAAGATGAGATACTCCATGCGTTCTAAAGGAAGAGTCTTATTATGTATCTCTTCTGTTTTCCATCATCTTTTCTTGTTCTATGTCATACTGATGAAGATTTCTTATTCTTATTTATTTCTAGTTATTGGTGTTCTTTGATACATAAAGAAAAGAAATAGAAGGGAAAGCCTTTGAAACAGTAGCATCCCATTGTACTGCCTAATGTTGCAACTGTTTAAGGGAAAAGCAGGGTAATTACTTTTTTCAAGCATCCTTACAAATATAGAAAATACATGAGAATTTTTTTCAGCCAGCATAACTGCCATTTTTTATCTGCATTTTTTAATTTCTTAAAATTATTTTTAAAAGTGCATGTCAACGGATCAGAATTTAAAAGGTGATAGACTGTGAAGAAATTAAAACTTCTAATTTAACAGATGAGCAATTGCAAATAACAAAATCTGGGCAAAACATAACTTTAATGAAAGGCGACATACTGGAGATTCTTTGTGCTTTGTTCGTCTCTTCACACAACAACAAATTAGGTTAGGAAGTCACCCTAGAAGACTCCAATTGCTCTGACCACTCCTAGCCCTTGTCTTTAGCTTGGATTATGCCTGTTTTCTGACACTATGTGTGATACTTCTTGGTACTAAGGAGATAATTTTTTCATCAGATGTATCACAAGTTGTTCAAGTCTGGGCTGGTTCTTCTGTGTCCCAGCTCTGCAGTGCTGTTTTGTTTTATGGCTCCTCTTCCCAAAAAAATTCTACTGTTCTTAGTGCTCTGATTTCAAAAGAACTGATGCAGCTTTCTATTGCAAAGAGTAACATCTGAGTTGTGGAAAAGAAAAAAGAGTCTACCTGTCTACTTCTCTTATAAATTCGGAAATAGCATTTACACAAATTGGAGGAAGGAAGGGCTACAGGTGAGGAAGTGGAGGAAACGGAATGTGATGAAAGCAACATGACCTTTGATATGTACTCGTGTGCTAATGAAGTCTTTTAACCACAGAGCTGTGCGCTCCGGCTCCGTGTGCACATGGCAGGCTGTGTATGGGACAGTGAGGCACGCACCCACTGCTGCTCAGTGGATTTGCGCCACACCATGGGTCTTCCTGTACAGCGGGAGTCAAGCTGTGAGTGTCACTTCTGCCCACCCACTGCTCACTCAGAATATTTGACTACATTCTCTTTGTTTCTCTCATTTTTTATTGAAATCTTTATTGGTACATTACATATACATATCATGATTGCACTCCACAATGAGAATTTGTACCAGTATATGACACAATTTAATTCTCATTTTTCCCATAGCCCTACCTACCCTACCACCCTCCTGTATACATAAACTTTGTTTCCTTTCTTTTTTGTTATAATCTTATTATTTTTCCCTTTCACCCTATTTCACTTTGAGTATTTTCTATTTTGCAATATATATCATACAATTCTAGAACTCATTTACATCTTCATCTTCTCATACCAGAGAAAAGATGTGATATTTACATATCTGTCTTATTTTTTTATTCAAGCCATTTTTATGTTGTTTAAAGAGGAAATGGAAGTTATCAAAATAAGAAAATAAACTTCTCATGAATATCCTCCTTTCTTAGTCATTCAGATGAAACTTACAGTGTATAATTGTTTATTTTTTCTATTACATTTGATTCATCTAGATTTAAATATATAGTTAAATTGATTGGGTTTAAAACATGCTAATTACTATATTGTAAATAATCTTATTCCATTATTTACTTATAATTTTTTAATATTTAGTCTCTAACAATAAATTTCAAGTACTGGGATCTTTGTGTACCAGGACATTTTGTCAGTTTCTGGAGAGATATTTTTATTGCTATGCAGGTCAGTACCATCCCCAGTACCTCAGGCCCTTTCCCTTCTCCTCACAGGAGATGTGAGCCATCCACAGGTCTCAGCCCGCGAGTCAGTGCAGCAGGGCTGAGAGGCTCCTCTAGGCCACCTGCCTTCTCCACTGGCGATGGAAATCAGCCACGTCACTTCTAGAGTGAAACTGAGTAACAGCAGGGAAATAGATTTCTATTATATTCCCAGAGGAAGACCTAGAAATATCAACAAATAGAACTGACTACCATTTCACTGGGAGCCACATCCAACGCGACCAAGTCTCTTTCCTGAGCACAGGTTGTAAATAAAACTCCAATCACATCCTGGAGAAAAAGTCTTTATGGGCTCAATTTTCAGTTCAAGTGGATATACCTAAGAATCAAACACTACATTTATAATCACAAATAAAAAGTGCACTCAGAGAAGGAAAGCTGGTCAAGATATAATTCCTAGGGGAAATAAGTCAGAGGGCTCTCTGAGGTAGTAAATACAGGTAAGATTTTACTTAGGCAGAATGTGGAGAAAATAAAGAATTGCAGGTGAAGGGAGCATCATTTGCAAAGACTTTCATATTAAGGTTACTGATGGACAAAAGGAAGATTATTCAGAAAATAAGCACAATAATTGGAAGTAAATAATGAAGAGCTTCCTGGACTGAGGTGTTTAGATTTTACACAGGATTGAAATAGTAAAATTTCTTTTGTACATAATTATTAGATAACAAGGATAATAGACTATTTTCTAAACTTCAGTTTTCCTTATGAACATTTCTATTACTATTTGTCTTGCTTAATGAGAAGTTTATAGACTGTCTAATTCCCTCCTTTATGTTGGTAATAAAGAAAATTATTAAGATTTTAAAATTTACATTTCTAAAGATATACCAATATATGGGTCTTAATTGCTGTAAATATAAGCAGTATGAATACACAGGTCTTATTATAATTGCTTTGATTCTTTCATATTTGTTAAGAATTATTAAGAAAAAGTTATAGAAAATGGAATACAAATGAAGGTGCTGGGGAAGAATGTGAAAATCATTTAAACTTTCCATTATGATGAGTCTCCAGTATCAAAGAGATGCATTTAGCATGAACTCCTGGTACGGCCAGCTTTATGACTGAGCGGGCAGAAAGACCACGCAGAAGAACACTAAGGGAAGCCGCACATAGCACTTGTTGAAACAGTTTAGGAAGAAAGACAATTAGTTGCCATCATAGAGTCAACAACTCATAGTCTTCATAACATTCTTGTATTAAAAGTGAATTTGTGTGATGCTGCTATTGGTGTGTTGATTTGTCATTATATTTATACATACTGAACAAATACATAACAGTAAAACCTTGAAGGTGAGTGAGCTGTTCTGTGAGTGTTTTACAAGGTAAGTAAATATTTCTAATAAATTTGACAGAGGACCCACTTCCTTCAGTCTAAGTAGTACATGACAGCAAATGTCACTTAATGTCATTTAATCTCATAAATGACCCAATGGATGTCCCTGTGTCTCTGTATCTCTTTGTCTCTCTCTCTGTCTGTGTGTGTGTGTGTGTCTGTCTGTCTCTCTCTCTCTCTCTCCCTCTCTCTCTTTCAGTTATGGTTGAGATCTTATCTGCAGAGGAGTAGGACAAAAAGGTTGAGGAATTGCTCATTTCAAATGAGATTAGGAAGATATGTAAAATGTGAAAAATAGTGAAAAATTTTGTAGAAACATATCAGATAAATAAGGCTATAAAAGTGCAAATGATGATTCTGTTAATGACAATGCAGTATCATAGTTCCACAAAACTACCAAAAGAAGGCAAAAGCATGTCATTGGATAGGCTCTTGTTTAAACTGCATGAAAAGAAAAATATTCCATTGAGCCAGTAGATAGCAGCCATTCCGTTAGTGAGAGTGAAAGTCATCCTACACAATGACCCTCTTCCCTCTTGTCTCCCTCACACCAGCCATGAGAGTTTTCAAAGGTAACTGCAGGTTAATTTGTTTTTTTCCCTTTATATTTTTTACTTTTATCTTTTTTTTTGTACTACAGTATTCTAATTATTTTTATATGGATTTTTTCAGTTGTGGAATGAATCATCCCAGTATCCATTATTTCTTACGGAGAACTTTGCTTTGATACACAAGTGCTTTGGTTTATAAACACACTTCAAGAATGAGTAATGCTCTTAAAGCAAGGTTTTTCTGTGTTCCTTTTTTACTTAATTTCCAAGAAACTCAGATGTCCATCCTCAGTTCAGATCATCTGATCCAGAATGAGACCAATACCATCATGTAACCTCTGAGCTTATTGTTCTTGTGTTAGCACAAATATTGTGATATTGTACTTGTTTCTTTATTGGGCTTGGCTCTCTTCTAAGGTATCAGTTTGGCTCCCAGAAACCAAGACCTGCTTAATTCTCCTTGTTTTACACACACACACACACACACACACACACACACACACACACAGTTGCACACACACACACCAAAGTACATATTTATCTGTGTATAATCACACATACTTTTATAGACAAATATAGGAAGAAATACAGAAAAACAGATAAGAAAAGAAAAAGAAAGAAAAAAGAATACTTTTTTTCTTTTATATTTGCAGTGCTTGAGAAAGTTGTGTCTTATACTGGTACAAGTCCCCATTATGGAGTGCAATCATGATGTGTATATTTAATGTACCAATAAAGATAAAAAAATAAAATAAAATGTGAGATCAAATCCATGGCCTCATGTAGACTAGGCAAACACTTTACCATTGACTACTGAGCTTTCCCCCAGTCCTCAGTATATTTTTCTGCCAATACAAGTTGTGGGGCAGCTTGACATAGATGTGTTTTTAGATGGTAACATGCTGTGTGTTTTTGATAAACGATGAAGGAGAGAGACTTCATTTTTCTTTGCTTCTAGTGGGCCTGTCATTACATGAACTACTGAATATGTGTCCAAGGTTATCACTGAATGCTTTATGAAATAGAACATCTACCTGATTTTATCTTGGGTGTTGATGATGTAAAGACGTCTAAAGTATTCTTCCTTGTCAAATAAGGACCAAAAGATGTAAGAGCATTCATTTCCATATTTATTACAAAGTAATAACTTAGGGGTAGTTACCTCCCTGATGAGTGTCACTAGGGAGCTATTGAACTTTAAGAATTAGCTGCTTGCTATCATAAATATTCAATTTCAACATAAATGATTCCTCTAGAGCCTATCATTTTAGAAATTTAAGAAGTCCAAAAGTCAAAGCACACAAAATGAGTTAAGGGTTGGTGTGGAGGAGTCAGCAGCTCCCGCAGGGTGGAGCTGGTGGGAACTACAGCCTGGTACATCTCTCGGAATGGAGGGAAGGATGAGAAATCACAGGACAAAAATGAGTCATCACCAAACATTGCTTCACAGATTTCACAAAATTTAAATTTAATACTATAGCGATTAAAAAGTTAATTATTTAATTTAGCTCATCGATTAATCATTTATATTCAAATAATGCCTAAAGAAATTAGAAGGCATGCTTCAGGTATGGTCAAGCGAAGACACACCTCTTATCTCCATTTTTATGTATGTGAGCATTTTAATAATTTATATTGAATAATTTATATCCACTATTACTGTTGGGATCCAAAATATCCCTGAAGATGCCCCTGGTCTGGAAGCCTTGTTGCCACTCTGGGCAGTGACTGGATTGAAGGCTTCAACTCCATCAAGTGGATCGATCCATTCAGGAGTCATGAAGTGAGGGAAGTGGCCACCGGAGCAGACCTCTGACAGGGTCTCCCTGCCCTCAGCCCTTCCTGGCTTCCCCTCACCCTGTAGGGAGCTCAGAACCTCTCCTCTCACACTTTCCCACCATGAGGCTTGCCTCACCTCAAGGCCATGACAATGAAAGAAGCTGGCCATAGACAGATGGTGAATCAAAATCAATCTTTCCTTCTGGAAGTTGAATTTCCAGATATTTTGTCACAGCAAAGAAAAGCTAGCATGTCTATACTACAGTATGAAGTCAAATAAAACAAAGTGTATTACAACACATGGTATTAAATAAACATATCTCAGTCACACTTGTTTCAAATACTAAGAACTATAGATGAAAACTAGAACATTGTAATGATATTTATCTCATAAAATGTGTTCACACATTTAGAAATATTGAATCTTAGGAAAGATGTTATACACATAGAATATGTTGAGAAAACGTCTAGCAAACATGGCTGGCTGAGTTGGTCAAAATAAAGCTCACTCTCAAACCAAATAAACAGTATATAAATATGAAGCTCAAAGGGGGAAGATGATCTCTCTGGTAATGAGGAGATAATTCAAAGCCAGAACAGAGAAAGGCAATTCATTTTAGTGGTTCATAAAGATTTTAGAACGAGGCAAGAGGGAAAGCAGCAAATATCAGGGATCTCACTATCTGTGATGAGATGGAAAATAAGTCACCCTTTCCCCACAGCGTGAGTACATAGAGCAACGGAGGCTGACAGTGTCCACGAGGCCCAGTGGATGGAAAGGCACCCGCAAGAAGACTGTAGCACAGTGTCTCTTCATGCACAAGTGAGAGTTTCATGTTAGTACGCATATAGTACATACAGTAAAATTCATAAATTGGAAAACAGTCCCTCCTCTCCCTGTTCTCAGAGTGCCAAAAACAAAGATTCTCTCTGAGTTTTTAGTTCTACTACCAATTCTCAATATATAGTAAAGGTACATAGTAAAACACATTGAGCAAAGCATCAATCAATCAACTGATAACATCAGTAAACTCTAGATTATAAAAAACACTGTAGATCACAGGACCAACACTAATAACTTCAACTCATCACTTGCAAGGAGAAAATGAGACAGAATAGAAATGTACAGATGAAAAGAGACAAATCTCATACCAATCAATCAAAATTGAGTTTTATCTGAGTCTTTAAATAAACACCCCAGAAAGTTATGCATATAGGAGAAAGTTGAAAATGCAGTAATTAATGATATACTTGAAAACATGAAGAAATTGTAAGTAAAATCTATAATAGTATGAATATTTTTATGAAGAATTCAGTTTTTAAGAATGAGATATCTAAACATTTATTAATGAATTAAAGTGAAGTATGGAAATTGCTTTAAAATAATTAGATGAGAAAATGGTGGGCGTGTCAATCAGGAAACAGGGCTTAAGGTGATAGCATCTGAAACTCGGTGGTAGATATATGAAAGTCCCAATACTGTTCTACATACTGTTCATAATAAAAACCTTACTAGTAAAATACACTGTTAGGCTTTGAATAGTAAATAGTAAATATTTTTATTGATTATATTATAGTAATAAATGGTGATTATCAAGATATTATAACTCATTCATTAAATTAAAATAAAATGTTTTGAATAATTTTGAATAATAAATAGATAATCTAAGTTGCTCAAAAGTTAATGTAAGTTCATAGGCCTCTCAGCTTTGTCATATAAGTCACTCAATACTCACTTTCATGACTTGATTTTGTTTTGCCAAACCAGAGTAGAAAAGAGACTTAAATAACACATCCATGAGACATACTCAGTGACAAAAACAAGACCATTTTCTGCTTCATCGCATATAGATACAGCAGTAATAGAAATGAATATGCATATAAACAAAAAAGAATATTTACAGAATAATGATTTCTAAATATTTTCAAATGCTGAAGAAAAACCATTTCGTATAATTTTCATATTTGATATGCCCTGTATTGCTCTATAGACATGTTAATTAAGAAAATTATAATTAGTAGAAGAAGCTCAATGTTAACTTTCCCCTAAAATGCATATAACAAAGTTTCAGTCTCTTGTGGCATCACTCATAAATCACAAACCAAAATGACCACAAGTGACAGAAATATAAGCAATGAGCCTGATACATACATGAAACAGTAAGTCACATCAAGTAAACTTAATTATTTTCTCAACTGAATTACATAACTCGTGGATGAAATGAATGTAGTAGATGTGGCACATTTTATAGAGCTGATATAGTGAATCAAAATTTTGATTTAAAAAAGGCACTTACACATCTTGCATGAGCTGGCATTTCTTACTAAACAGGAAGACAGCAAAAAAGTAAGGAAATAAATTTTATGTATATGGGGGGCGGTAGGGTGGGTAGGGCTATGGGAAAAATGAGAATTAAGTTGTGTCTTATACTGGTACAAATCCCCATTATGAAATGCAATCATGATGCGTATATGTAATGTACCAATAAAGATAATTTTAAAAAAAGAAAATATTTAAAAGAAAATAGTGTGTAGGGGTAAATAACGAGGGAAAAATAATGTGATGATAATTAAATAAAAGAAAACAAAGTTTATGTATATAGGTGGTGGGTTATAGGGTGAGTGGGGGAATGAGAATTAAGTTGTGCCATATACTGGTACAAGTTCTCAGTGTTGAATGTGATGATGATGTGTATATATAATGTACTAATAATGATTTGAATTTTAAAAAAAAAAAGGAAGACAGCAATTAGATCTGAGAATAGAAAAGGTGGGGTCTGAAAACTAGCACTGAGCTCAGCTCATCCATTTCTTGTCTGATGAGCCCTTAGCAAACAACCAGACCAAGCTCATGACACCATGAGGGGCTGAGGACAGAGCCAGCCCCGTGTCATCAAGCTGCTGTGTCCACAATGAAAGAGCCATATTAAACCAGCCCATCTGGTGCTTCTGGGCTCCTGTTAGATGCTTAAGACTGCATAGTTCCAGTGCCTATAATGTAATTGTTTTTAGTACTAACTGAGCACTGATTCTGCTGTGCAACAAAACTGCACAAACTTTGACTGTCCTTCACAACTTCATAGAGAGGCCAGACTTCCTTACTGGAGATCTTAGCAATCTCACCGGATACTCTTTTCTTTCCTAAAAGAGGGTACTTTCTCATTTTTAGTGGAAGGATGCATGTTATGGAATCTCTTTGGCATATCCCAACTGCCAGCACCCTTTGGGCCATTTTAACATAAAATACAGGTGGATAGAGCACAGATACTGAGAAGGAAGGAAGGGTCACGTCCTCAGTGCTCAGGGATCACTGGCCCTAGAACTCCCCGTTTCACACTTCGGAAATGTGACCCTTTGCTGAAATCAGGCACTGACGTTCCAGAGAGAAAGACCGCTGTCTCACTCCTGCACACAGAAAGAGCTGACAGAGTCCCTCATTAAATGTTGCTGACTCAAGGTGCTGCACCGCAAAGAAGCTTGGCGCTACTCATGTTTTTTAATTAATGGAAAACACAAAGCATACAAATTGGAAAGATCTGCTTAAAACTGTCTCTACACATTCTCTGGCAGAAAAAAATTGTGTGGAACTCACACATATCAGAATTCTATTTGTGAATGAGAATATCAGATTTATGGTATTAAACCCAATACACGAAAATCAGCTTTATTTTATATACTAATAACTCAAAAAATCAAACTAAGAGTAACAGGCTTTTATATCCACATAGAAGTTATTAAAATAGTTAAAATAAATTGAACAAAAGGCCAGGGATTTGGCTCAGTAGTTCCAGCACCTGTCTTGCAAGCACAAGGGCCTGGGTTCGATTCCCGGGTAACCTCATACAATACTGGATGTGGAGACTCACGCCAGCAGCAATCAGTACCACATACCATAGTGACGGGCGTGGTGGCTCATGCCTATAATCCCATCACTCGGGAGGCAGAGGGATGAGAATCCCTGAGTTCAAGGTTGAGTTCAGGACCAGCCTGAACTACAAAGTGAGACCCTTTCTCAATAAATAAATAAATAAATAAAATTGAACAAAAATGGTGCAACACTTGTACACTAAAACTACAAAATATTGTTGAAAGACATGAAGAAAATCTTTAAAATGGAAATAAGCCCCTGGTTTGGGTTTGGATAATTAAAGTTTTTGAGGTGGCAGTAGTAGAACTCAGTGCAACTCATGTGAAAATCAGTATGGGTACTTTGAAGAAACTAACAAGCTTATACTAACATTCATGTGGAAATTCAAATATTTAAGTATTAATTTTTTATTCATTTACTTATTCACACATCCATCCATACATTCATTATTCATTAATTTAGCCAATAAATAGCTATTGAATACTTTTTAATAGCATTTCACATGATCTAAGACTAATAAATGCTCCAAGACCATGAGAATGTGAAGCGCATAAGATGAAGTGTTTTATGTTGACCATAGAGCCCTCATGCCTAGAAGGCATTGAATGATTATTTGTTTAATAATAAAAAGAGATCCTTTGCATTTTAAAACTCTCTCTTTGAAAGGACCATCTTAACCCCATTCCATGCTTGAGGAAACTGTGTTGGAAGCACAGCCGCCACACCCCGTCCCAGCGCTCACCTGCTCACCTGCTCCTGGGCGGCTGGTCCCAGCTCCCACGCCCTGTGGACACACTCAAGGCATGCGTCCAGAGGACACAGAAACAGATTAACATCACACGAGTCACCACTCACTTCTCGACTGCCAAACTTCTACACAACAAGGTAAAAACCCTCGTAGGACTAAAAACAGAGCAATTGGCCACAAATGTATCATATATCAGGAAATTTACTAGCACATGGATGTCAATGAATTTTATTTCCTTTAAAAACTCAAATATTGGGTTAGATCATTATTTTTCTGCCTAAAAGTTTTCCTTTTTCTTCCCCAAAGTAAAAATTAAATGCCTCTTATATCTTATCTTTACACAAGTATGCAGTCTTTCAACAGTGATACATCTCTTAGGAACTACCTCAATGTTTTATTAGCAAAAAATTTTTTGACATTCAAGTTTAAAATGTATGTCATACTTGTGTTTTAGTGAATTACCACATTTCTTTTAAATACCTGCCTAAAACTGAAGTTGAAACCTGCTGACAAGTGTTAACAACTTCCTTGCTTTGTTTGTATCTGTAACCTTGTAAGCACTTAATGCCCTTTTGGAACCACTGATTCGTTGACTCCATTTTGATTACTATGGACCTGTAAAATCACAAGGTCGGCAGGGACCTTGAGAGGCATCTTCACTCTCGGCAGCTCCCTACTTAACCATCCCTGACAGACCAGCATCCATCCTACTTTTAAAGCCGTGCAATAAAAGAAGTTCATATAAATTAATTGGACACGTAGCTAAGAAAGGGGAACTCAGAGTGGTACTCCTGATGTAGGCAACACTATCATGATTGATTCCATCAGAGCTTCTATGATTCCAACCATGTACTTTTTCCTCCCAACCATATACTTTTTCCTTCCAAATCTTACAGTGGCACTGTAAGAACTCAAACTTTTCATGTTCTGGTGAAGATAGAAAAACCAAGTGCTTTTTAGCTTTTTATTCATCAGACTAAGAGAAGAACCAACATAATTTCATTTTTAGAAGCAGCAAACTAACAATTAACAAATAAAAGCCCCTAATTCCAAACTATACCTTAAGACAGAAATTGATAAAAGTCAAAGTATATGGATCTGTACATACAGTTCCTCCTGAGAAAGGAACGCAAATACTGATAAAGATCTTCCTCTAACTTTATGTGATCTTTCCCTGTGGCCTTACTTCTACTGCACACATCATTCATTAGATTATGAAAACCATTAATGTCAAGAAGTAGAACAAAATGAATTCACCAAGGGGCTGCTATTAGCATATCAAGCAGCTATTTCTCACTAAATATTCTTGACAGCTCTCATTACGTATGATGGATGAGCTTCATAAGTAGTAGTAGTTTCTGAGGAAAATAAAATCTTTAAGCATACTATCATTGTGGCTGAGGAGCATGCAATCATCTTTCAGCAGTTTATATTTTCTACTTTTATAGGAAAGCGTTATAAAATTCACAGGTAGGTTAAATGCCTGAGTCAAAATTCATTTAGAAACTGCAAGCCTAATTTACGATCTGAATTTTATAAATATTTCAGTTAAGATACATTAGGTTCCGTTATCCAAATAATCTGGAAATGTAGGAGCTAGCAGTAAATGGGAGATTAGGACCAGGGAGGGGTTTCACCCCAGAGCAGCTCAGACAGGATCACTGCAAAAGAGGTAAAAATGTACACTGTTTGCAAGAGAATTTTTTTTTTTAAGGTTTTTTGAGACAGGGTCTCGCTTTGTGGTTCAGGCTGGCCCTGAGCTCAGCCTCAAACTCACATCACAGCAATCCTCCTGCCTCTGCCTCCCGAGTGCTGGGATTACAGGCGTGAGCCACCACGCCCGGCACTGGTATGTGGTACTGGTTGCTGCTGGGGTGAGTCTCCACACCCAGTATTGTT